>WTSP01011489.1:116963-230715 GCA_025331215.1 Actenoides lindsayi
AGTATTGACAGTCATGCTCCCAAGCCTCTCTTGGCTGTGAAAACAAGAGGGATGGTAGTTCAGAGAGCAAAAACTAGGCGCCCCGTACTGAAGCAGGTTAATATCTTCTTCTTTGTATATGTGCTTCTTATATAAGCTAAGAAATTTCTGCGTATGCAGATTTAGTCTGCAGCTTCTCACTGTTGCAGGGGTCTAGCTCAGCTACAATTAGCACATGTAAAATTTTTCTCACACTTTTAAACACCAAAGACAAAAGCAAAATCTAATATACAGTCAGTGAATTATCTTGTATAACCTTGTAGATACTCAGCCACTGTAAATACTCAAGATATTTCCTATTAAATAAGTAGGAAAACATTAATGAGTAGTAGCAAGTATATACACTGAACTGATGGTATGTTGAGCTTCTTGAAGGAACAGACTGAGCTTGAGTTAAAGGGCAAACTCTTTTAGTATATCTCGTGCAGTCCTACATAGTTCCCTTAGAGGAAACCAGCCTATTAGCATGATTCACACTTCATATTTATGTGTCTTTTTGTGTGACCTTAATTTGATTCACCCTATTGACAGAATAATCTAATATGGAAACAAAGACATTCGTAAGAAATGTTTTTAAAGGAAGGGATGAAAAAAAATACATGTTAATTGGCTGCACACTTGGGTTAGTTTTCTTTAGGCAACTTTCATAAAAAGAGAGTCTTCAAGCAGAATATTCTCAGCTTACAAGTATGCATATATTGGTTAATACACATGTAAAAGAGCTAACGAGTGGTAACTAGCCAGTAGATTAAGTGTTAATATGATCACTGGTCCCAGACCCATGCAGTATGAGGCTTTACTGGGCAGGCAGTCATCAGTTGGATGGGGGAAGGTTGGACACCTTTGCTCCTCAAGTGCAATGGTACTGAGCTGCCAAGTTTGTTATCCTTTTGTCCTCCTTCCCCCACCTCCTGGCCCTTCAGATTTTATACCTTTTCATATAAGTGGTTTACTACTTACATCCTTGAGCTAGTGGCTATTACCATCTCGCTCTGTTTTTATTCTTCTTTTCTTGGCTCTAGCTTATTTTCTCACACTTGCTTTCTAACAACATATCAATTTTCTCAGTAACCTGAGCCAAGGGCACCCGGCTTTGCTGCATCAAAGCTAAGCCTTGGATCACAGGCAGCTGAACCCCTGGGTTGAGAGTTACATCTCCAGGATAACTGAAGTGCAACAGGTTTAGGAAATACATTTCCTGGATAGATCAGCCTGGATTTGTGATTGGCACTTAAGTGAATATTTAAACATTTCCTTTGGCTTTATGAAACAGACATAAAATTGGCATAATCTTGAGGTTTTCCTAAATGGAGGTATTAGTTACAGAGTTTGAGAAATACTTAAAGTTTGAAATTTGAAATGATCTTTGCAACAGACAGATCTTTAATACCTAAATAAGTCTTCTTGCATCAAGCAGCATTAAAGCTTAATAGCAGATTTCTTGTGGAAAATTTTCCAAGAGGCTATATTTTTTCAGGGAGCTATATTACAGTTATACAGAATACTTCTAAAGCTTATGTATATCACCTAAAGTAACAACCTAACATCCTGCATTTGGTTAATTCTCAGTGGATGTACTTAAACAAAATAAAATTTCATATAAACCCAAATAATAGATCCTGTAAGATCCTCAGGGAGATTTCAATTATTTTCAGTGGCTAATGAAAAGAAAAACTCCATTCTTGCCTTGTCTCATTCTCCCTAATCAGGAAAATGTTATGTATTGAATATTTGGAGATAAAATTTAAAAAAAAAAAAAAAAGGATAAAATAGTGGGGATTGACTTCTCTCTAAATTCCTGTGCATTGTGCAACGTTGTCAGAGTTCATTTTAGAAGCTGCTGGAAGATTTTTGAGGGACTAGGGTTTTCTCAGCGTTAGTTAGTGATTTCACTGAAGTCGATGACTATGCAGGAAGCTGATGGTAAGGACTGACCCACCATGCAGGAGTAGCTTAACTTCACTGCCGTGGTTTCTGTTCAAAGCAGACTCCTCCTCTCTTCTGTTGTTTCATTTAGCATTCCCATCTTTACAAACAGGCAGCTTAACCACCATGATTTATCCCCTATCATTCATGTTAAGCTGATTTTTGGCTTTCATTAATACCTTTTCTTGTAGTTTTCAGTGATACAGTGGATGTTATGTGAGCGTTAGAGCCTACAATATGGAGCTTTTCTGGAAGTCACAGGTTTAGCCATCACCATTTATAAATCAGGGCCCAAAGAATGCTACAAACTGGCTCTGTTTGTCATATAGGGATATCCAAAGCTCTTTCATAAACACTTCCTGACTAGTCCCGGGTGATAAATGACGATGTGGTCCTTCACCAGAACAAAAGGATGGCCTCACAAGGTTCACGTGAATGGTGACAGGAGAGAGATGCAATCAAATATATACAATTTTTACATGTGAGTGTGCTCTTGCTTCTATTATAGATAGGTGGAGTAAATTTAAGTGCTAAAGCATTAGATCCTCATTTTTGCTATGGAATTATACTTAGCGTTCTCTGCTTATCTGAAAGGGAAGTGATAGTTCTTTGTTTCCATTTGATCTATTTTTTTCCCTCCAGCATAATGAAGAATAATGATACTTTTAGATGTTGACATTTTAGAAAGCTGAGATGGGATGTAGTAGACTACAAATGATGAAAGCTTAATGAAAGTTATTTTCTCATAATAGCTCTAAATTGGCTATTTTCACAGAGAGGAGTGGGTCCAGTGGATTGAGCTTGAACTTTTTACCCCTCTGTAATCCTGTAGTTACCAAAAGTAATGCAGAATGACTTCAACTGTTTAGCTTTTTAAAATCTAGAGTTAAGAGAACTGATTCAACTTGAATTTTCACATTATTCTTGCATGTAGGAATCTCTTACTGTGAAGAGCTGAAGGATTGTTATTTCCCGACATACTCCCTTGCAAGCCTGGCAGTCAAAACCTGAAACTGTGTTTTACAAATAGTGAAGATCATAATGTTAAAGCAGCAGGAAATAGGGATTTAAAGTTTCTATACTAGGATAAAATTTTCATATTATCCAAACTGTGAGCCAAAATATGAAAACGTTCAGTAAATCAGCTTGTAATCATTTAATACATCTACAACTGGAAGGCTCCTAAATCTCATTTCTCTCTAGAGTTAGGAAGATTGTTCCTAAATAAATAATAAAATGAAAACTTTCCCAAATGTTCTCTTAAAAAAAAAAAAAAAAAAAAAGTATCCAAAAACCTCATTTCAGCAGAACTCTTTTTTCCACACTTTAAATTGCTGGAGATGTTGTTATCCTGATTCATGCAGACATTCTCAGAGTGCAGTGTTTTCTCACGTTCATGCTCTGGTGGGTCAAAGATCCAAGGTAATAAAACTGAGACGTGGTAATTCAGCGCTGGAGTCCTCAGCACAAGAATGACGTGAGCCTGTTGGAGCAGGCCCAGAGGATGCCACAGAAATGGTCTGGGGGCTGGAACACTTCCCCTGTGAAGAAAGGCTGCGAGAGTTGGGGTTCAGCCTGGAGAAGAGAAGGCTCTGGGGAAACCTTACTGTGGTCTTTCAGTACTTCAAGGGGCCTGTCAGAAAGGTGGGGACAGACTTTTTAGCAGGGCCTGTTGGGACAGGATGAGGGGTGATGGGTTTAAACTAAAAGAGGGGAGATTTAGACTGGAGAGAAGGAAAAGATTTTTTACAATGAGGGTGGTGAGAGCCTGGTCCAGGTTTCCCAGAGAGGTGGTCGATGCCCCATCCCTGGAAGCACTCCAGGGTCTGAGCAACCTGCTCTACTTGCAGATGTCCCTGCTCACTGCAGTGGAGTTGGACTACCTGACCTTTAAAGGTCCCTTCCAATCCAAACCATTCTCTGATTCTGTGATTTCTAAAAAGTTGTGACTTTTTTCTACCCTCAAACGTAATTTTTTTAGATACAAGTCCCTATTACATTAGAAGTTTTTCAGGATGTATGCATTTGTAAGAAAGGCTGACTTTAATTCTACTATTTGTTTCAGGCTAAAGATAGAGTTGTAATGTCTCAACAGTCTTAAAATGTCATCAGTATCCTGGGCAAACACATTATCAAAAATACAAATGTTTTCACATATAATGTGGTTCTATCAATTTACTAAGCATAAGCTGCTATTAATAGGTGATTGATAGAATTCACGAGGAAAACTCTTCTTTTGTAAATCTTCATTTTGCAAGAGTGAGGTTCCCAGTAAACTGTTTGTTCACCCTACCAATTTAATAGAAGTATGTTGTTGAACTTCCTAAGGATATATTCGAGTTGCTTGGCAATGGATTGTGGAACAATTCATCTAAAGTTCAATGAACACAGAAAGAGAGTAATTTATTCAAATCCACCACTTACTAAATCAGGATTTGACTTAATTTTTTTCTCCTGACTAATAAAATGGACTTGAAAAGAATTAGCTAAACCTCCGTGGAATTGTGACAAAATAATTCTGATGACTCTGTTGTCTATTAGTTTTTACTGCCAGCAAGGCAGGCACATGGAGATGAATACATTTCCCATTGTTTTGTGGATTGTCAGAAGGAGATTTATTTTTAAATAGTTTATTGTCTCAACATCATCCTCCTTTCAAGATAAATAACATGGAGATAATACACCTGCATTTTTATTAGGCATCTGAAGTATCTGAGTAGTTCACAAGAAGAGGTGGTTTTTACTTCTCTGTCACTAGTAAACTGTGTTAAAAACCAGAGCCTGCAGGTGTTGAGCTGGGATAATTTTCTGATGGGCATGAATAATTTAATTGCTTACATTTAAAATGTTACAACAATAAATACAGTTTATTTTAAGTATCAGTTTTGGCCCAGTTTTACTAATGCATGGATTTCCGGTTAGATAGCTGCTGCTTCTTTAGTCTAAACAAAGACAAATATAACATGACATATGCTTGAAATGTCAAGCTCACCTGCAGTCACTGGGTATTACCCTGGAACTCTGTGAGCTTTTGATCAGAGCCATAAAGCATGTTCTATTATGCATTAAGACCTGAAAGAAGGAAATATGAGAATCTGAGGGTTGTATTATTATAACATTATCCTCACTGCTTGTAAATCATCCTTAGATCAGGGCTCCAGAGCCTTCTGGCCTCTCGGAGAAAACAAAGCAAGACAGACCAAGGAGTATGAAAAGTATAAAACAAGACATCACCGGTGAAAGCAGAAATGTGTTTGCTTGTCTTCCAGTCAGATAATATGGAATGTTTATCTAAAGACCAGTCAAGTCTATGGAATCCACATCTCTATGCAACTCCAAGATGATTTGTCTTATTTTTTCCTACTTTCCATTTTGAAGAGATCTAGGGCATGGGCAGGGTGCAGACTGCGGCTGAGATGACATGATCTGGCAGTGTCTGCTTCTATCTAACTGCCAGTCTCCTCCCAGGCAGCCTCTCTGACTCAGACAGGCCCAGGCAAGACCATTTATCCTGTAACACAGCAGCAGCGTGTTCTGCACTTCCTGACCAGTTGGCTTCAGCACAGGATAAAGTGCACAAAGAGGATGTACACTTATGCTCTCGTGGCTCTTAAGATTTCAGGATATAACCAAGTCACAGCTTATAGTAGAGAAGATTTTAGGCACATAATCCTTTCCTAAGGATTTTGACATGTTTGCTCAGGATTTTCAAAGTCCCTTTGTGATAGGATCCTAAACAGGAATCACCAGAGAAGGTGTGAATTTCTGAAGAAGGGAGGGTATGTTCCTGAGACTCATTCAAATAAGAAATGTGAAAATAATTACAGGGAATTACAAAATTAAATGACAGGTTGATGAAATCCAAGCATTACCTCTTCCCAAGTAGACTTTGCCTGACGAGCTTGACAGATACTCGTGATCAGTGTTATAGATTGCCATGAAGAAAAGTGATGAGAATGAATTAAAGGAATAAAACCACAAGGAAAGGATTGAACTTTAGAGACTGAACAGGAGGAAGCCACGTGTAAAACTGCCTCCAGTGACTTCACAAGCATCATCTTCCTAAGGGAAGGTTAGGATTTACCCTGAGGGATCAAATATATTTGCTTGTATTTGAAGATTTTTTGACAGAATTAAATCTGTCAAGGTGAATTCGTATTTTCTTAAGGAAATCTGAGCAGTGTGTTTGTATATATGTATTCACTTACATGATGCGTGGGTGACTGAAATAGATTTGAAATAGTCTGAAAAAGACTTTCCTACTTTCCTCTGTCTGTTAGACCTCACCTTTTGGCCCTTTCCAGCAGCATACCTCAGTTCCAATGCCACAAAATACTTTCCGTTGTTGTTTCTATTTGGTTCCTCTGCTACATTATCACAACCAGCTCAGGAGGAATGTCTTTCATCCTGAGTTAATTCCTCATGCGGTGTGGAATTCACTGTCCAATTGCCTACCTGCCCATAGGGTCCTCAGATTCTGTGTACTTGTCTTTTAGTAATGAGTGTCTCAAGAAAGATGATAAGTATGCAGCAGGAAACGCTAGCCACCATTTCTTAGAGGAGAATTCTGTACATTCTAAATACTTTGTCTTGTTTGATTGAGTAAGTAGCCTCTTAATTATTAGCCATCATTTAACTCAGTCTTTGATTCAACCCACTGAATAAAAAAAGAATAAAATAAATTCTCTTAGAAAATGCTCTGGGTGGATTTAGAGTTCATGGTACATTTCCTCTTTTTTTCTATAGCCCAGTCTTAAAAACCATATAAAAGAACAATATTTGGTGAAGATGTGCTGAAGCAAACTATTATTAAATCTCATATTTGTATACTTTTTTTCCCAGTTTGTGTGTATAGTTGCTGAGGTAATAAACTCAAAGCATTAAAAGCACAGCTACCTTAACAAAGGGATTCAGCAACGGTGCATGACCTAAAAATGAAAAACTAAGAGCAGCATTGAACACGACAGTGTCTGATAGTGGTTATCAGGGCTGAGAAGAGACATTGAGAATATTGATGGATTCAGAAGTAGGCAGAAGAGTCTCTGAAAATGGAGGTGTGCTGGAGGGTTCTACAGCACCCAGGCAGGGTGTGCAACAGCAAGAGGTCAGATAGTTACAAAGAAATGTGACATTCTAAATAATACCATTTTAGCAGCTCCCAGTGTTTAGTAAACAATATGATATATAACCTGTTGTTTGCAAAGCTCTTAAAAACAACTAAATTAATCCCTGAAACTTTATTAAAAAGGATAATTATTTTGGGTGGAAAGAGAGAGAAAAGGCAAAGAAAAAAATTATGCAATATGCTTAGAATTATGTGGGGGTTTGTGTTTGGGGTTTTTTTAAGAGTGGAATACATTAAAGAGCTCTTTACTTCCATTTGCATTCATATAACTACCTGCTAATCCTTCAGTCTATTCAGTTTGCTTCCATCATGGTTTGGCACAGTCACGAGCACATGTAACGTAATTATGTAGTGAAAACTTCCTAGAAAGGAATAAAGAAAGAGAATTTTATCCACTCGCTTTTTTACAAGTGAGTTGGGAAAGTCAGTATAACCAGAGTGTCATCCATACACCGAGATCCCCATCAGGAGAGAGAGACTATTTTCACCACTGAACAACTTTTAAGTCCCAGATTCTTTGATGCTCAATTTTTTAGCAATATTATTTCTTCCAGAAACCACTGATGCATGCACACTCTCCTCCCTTCCTACAGAACTGCTGTTCCCTCTGCGTTGCCTGTATTACGGAGGTATATTCATGTTATGAGACAGGAGATAAAAATCTTTAAAAATCTAATACAAGAACTTGGTTATTATTTCAGCACTGTTTCTCTGTCACTGATAAACAGAATATCTTGAGAATATGAGAACAATATCTGTGGTAGGTCAGTGCTGAAAGTCACAAAAGTGTGCAGTCCTTTACATGAGCTCCTTCAAATGTGACCAGATGCCAAAAATGTGTTGGGTTGATTAAATCGTGTGCCAAAATATGACACCAGCAATTCTCATGTGAGCACCATGCCATTTTTTCTTCTTACAGTCAGCAATAATTTATTTCTTTATCTACCTATCTTATATTTCTAAGAAATCATTGATTTAACTCTGTGTTACACTTGTTGAATTTTATTCCTAGGAAGGAATTTCAGGTACAAATCTCAGTGAAACTGGACTTGTAACTGTCAGCTTTGGAATCCCAGGCAAGATTATTTAAAATAATATCCATTCTAAACCCAAGTGACAGCATGATGGCTGAAACTTAAAAATGGAGACAATGTCCATGTTCTGTGGGTTTTTGCATCTGCCTGGACTAGAAGTAGTTATGAAAAGAAACGTAGGCATTCACTAGTGAAGTTTTTAAAATCATGTTAATAGCAAAATTTAATAGCATCTTGAAAAAAAATCAGTGAGACAGATCAGAGTAGACTGGAATTACTCAGTATGTGTTGGAAAGAAGAGACTAGAAGTGAATGAATGGCTGTTTCATAATTGCATGACATCTATTTTTTGAACTGATAAATTTCAGGTACTCTGTAGTTTCTGGTGACATTACGAGAACAGGAAGATCATTTTCTGTATATATGGCTTCCGAGTATTGCTTGAGAGAAAATAATGATGTTAACATGAATTTTAGGGGTATGGTCAGGCAGGAATGCACTGGTGTGTCTGACCACCTTGGGGGGTTCTAAGTGTCTATTACCTAATGCCACCGCCACTCATTCTGGTACTGATTTCAGGAGTACGCTGTTCTCCTTCCACATACATTCTGTTCTTTGTTAGCACTTTCTGTTTCCAGAAACAAACAAAAACTCTGAGTAAACATACCTGCAGGGCAGATGCTCATCTTTGGGAAAGCAGAGAATAAGAATCTGACAGGAACTAAAGAATCAACACATGCTGTCAAAATATTGTTTCTGAGGGGAAAATAATGACATCATGAACAAAACCCACATCAGCTTCAGGACACTGAGTAAGAGGAAGTAAAACACAAGAAAACCAAACTATCTATTGTTAAATAATGAATTGTTAAATAATAAATTATTATTAAAAGAAAATCTCTGTCCTACCTGCAGATCCAGAGTCTCTATAAATGGTTCTGCTGTAGCCGTTGGGAGTACTGATGAACACTAATCAATCTCAAGCAGAACAAAAAGTATCTCTGTTCCAGATTTAGCTTAGCCTAACTTACTCATAATTGTGTCTGGGCGGTAGAGTAATTCCCAGACTACTCACGTAACTGGGAAACAACATTAACCACTAATTTGCAAATCACTTGGACTGATAACAGAAAAAATGTAAGGCTATGTTGCGATTTTTTTATCAAGCTTAGTGGAGTTCTGTGTCTCACAAATGAATGT
Organism: Actenoides lindsayi; assembly: GCA_025331215.1. Classification (NCBI taxonomy): domain Eukaryota; kingdom Metazoa; phylum Chordata; class Aves; order Coraciiformes; family Alcedinidae; genus Actenoides; species Actenoides lindsayi. The sequence continues at coordinate 126,288 of WTSP01011489.1, forward strand.
TCTGCTTAGAATGGAAGGAGAAATCTTTTGGAGGAAATGTCATTGGTTTTCTTTGTTGTAATGGGTTGTAAAGTGAATCTGTTGTGCTGAATGGACTGGGAATAGAAAAAGAATACTTTTTTTTCTATTTACTGCATAGTGCCATTAGTTGTTCAGATGACCTTAGCTTGTTGTGGGGACTCTTCCAAGGACATACGTTAAATAGTCATCATTATGTAAGTTATTCTTATGAGAGTTTTAATTGGGTGATTGTGTTAAATAGATCACAATCAAAATGTAGTTCTAGCTTAAGAGAGAGTTTATTTTAACATGACAAATTAAAACTGACATTCATTGGTCTATCAATCCTAATAGAAAGTGAGTGTAATACATCTCAGTGCTTGTGTAGAACTTACAAACTCCTATATGCATACCCTTCAGGTACAAAATGATCTGCTGGTTTTTCTTCCTGTTAAACTGGCTAATGGTCTCCCATCTATAGTGTGTATATACATATACACTTTCTGCTGAGATTCACTTCTCTGTAAGATCCTCCCCAAGTAAACTGGCTTGCCCCATTTCCCTGAATAGTCCCACTGGCTCTGTCAGCCAGACTGCACCAAACACCCTCTGCAAAGGGCACATCCCTCAGGTTTTGTGCAGCTGCTCATCCCAAACTTGACCCATGTCTTGTGGTTTGTGATGTTCCTGGTGCCTAGTTCCATGTGGCGTGGAAACCCCCCCCAGAAAGGGGTTGCAAAATACGGGAAGGAGCAATGGGCTTGTTCATCTTGTGTATGTCAGCTGGACTTCTAAATTCTCCCTTCTAATAGTCTTTACAAGTATGTGACTTCTTTAAGGGTTATCTTAAAAATCTGAGCTCAAATTGTTTTCTGGTCACAGTTACCCTGCCTTGTGCTATCTATAATTTAGGTACTTCAATAATGAAAGACATTTACTGACTTAAAAAGAATGTTTAAAGTGTATGTGCTATATATTTATAGCATAATAGGAATAACTACTCCTAAAGCTTAATGATAGGGATGTGCCAATTAAGAAGCTGATATAATTTTCCATACCAATGAGAATATGGATAGGTTTCCTTTAAAATAATAGTATAGAATATTTAAAGAGCTTTAAAAAGAAGAACTATGTTTTGTGCTGTATTTCTGCAGATGGTTTTATTAGATCGTGAAAAAGTTATATACAAAGGGCAGCATTTCTTACCAAGAAAATGAGATTTTAAAATAACTCACATTAGTGGTCAATCCTTGTTATGTATGTTTGAGTTCTAACAGCTGTAATGATTTGTTTTAAAGGAGCCATATCAACCTGTGCTGATTTTTAAGCCTTTGCTGATTGATTTGACTTGTTTGATGTATTATAAATCACACAGCTATAAAGTCACAGTAAAAATTCCATTAAACTTGTGAGGTTAAAAAAAAATCCATAAATAAACCAGTACAAAATGCAAGACAGCAGCAAATGTGCTATTTCTTTTGCTTTTTTAAATTTAAGTTTACAGCCAAGGCCATTTTTATGTGAAGAACAACAATGGCAACAAATAAGAATCTACCAAGAGTCTCACTATGTAGGTGTATTTTATTTCCTATACTTGAACTCAAAATGCAACAATATTTCGGTTTCCTTCACTGTGCCACTATAATGCTATTTTTTTGTTATTTCACTGATCAGAATTGGTGTTATTTGTTTTAAAATTAAGATTCTTGACCAGAAAAATTATTGATAAAAATACCTAAATTGACGAGAAGAGGTAAGGTCTTCCAAATATGATCCCTCTTGATTCTAGGACTTTAATTCTTGCATTTCCTCAGTCTAGTACCATCTAGACTTTCTGAACTGTGAAATGCAGAACCTCACACCAGACTCTATTTTTATTATGGATCCTTGTTGCTGTACATTTTGCCTTGTGAGTTATCCCTTTTCATTTCCACTGATACATTTCCACAAATACTGAAGCAATTCTTTAGAGTTGACAAAAGTTTTGTAATTGAGATCTCAGTAAGAAAAAAGACCTAATGGTCTCGAATTAAACATCTTTACAAGTTGATGGGTTATTCTAACTTACGTAATTTTATCACATTTCTTGCCATTCTCTTCACAAAAGATAAAACATAAAATGTAAATTAAACTGGATTTTTTTATTGAAGTAGGGAAATACTGTTAGAATTTACTGATTTTTTTTTTTAATCTCTATAAATTCCTATTATTTCATTGCACCTTGGCATCTTCATAGACACAAGGTACAACATTCAAGACATGAGATTTGCATTTTGATTTCTACCATAACAGCTAAATACAACAGATCATATCCTGCTGCTTAGTTAAGATCGTCTTCGGGTGTGCTGTGTGGTAAAGGTGACGTAGTGGTGTACATGTGAGATTTCTATTAACTGGCTGCTAAAGCATCTCCTGAAAGATCTTAAAGCTCATGACTACTTCTTTCACCTGAGGCTGTATTTTTATAACTAATAATACTGATGATGATGATGATGATGATGATCTACATGCCTGTTTCTTATCAGTGAGATATGGCTGAAGAGCTGCTGGTTTTCCGAGGTGTTGAAGAACACGTAATACATTGCATTCTGCTTTATCTACATGTCAGTACTGTCAGGTGGACTATAATCCTTGATTTTTCCATACTGCTCTCCTCACCCTGACTCCAGTGCCTTCTATTACTAGTGCTCCACTGACAGTGCAGTAGGTTGTATTTGCCTGAGTCTCTGCCCTGGTCCAGTTTGTTAGTGTTGGAGGAACAGGGTAATCTCTGAAAAATGACAGCCCGGCTTTTGTTAAGCATTAAATGCTGGAATGTGTGTGATTGGCACTGTGACCAGGGACGTTTATAAGGCCATTAATGCTGTGCTGTCTCCTGACTTTTCAGCAATGGAAATAGTCCTATAATTCTTGTAGGACTCGAGCAGATGAAGTTTCCATGCTATTGAGGCAGATATATAAATATTGTGTACATACTATTTCAGGCAAATAAATTTAGGAGAGAATACTTTTCCTATTGCATAGACCTTTAGGGGCAAGTCTGTAGAATGCTGAAACAACTTTATTAGTATATATAGTAGGAACAGTAAAATGAGACAAGATACAGACATGTCCTGTGAACCTGTTCATTGGTGTTAACCACAGCAATAGAGTTGTAAAGAAGTGTTGATTCCCCTGGAAAAGCCAGCATTCATTCATTCTCTTCCCTTTCTGAGTAATTCTCACGCTAAGAATTGTGTACCAGCAGGTAAACAGGCAGTTTAAATGTACAGTGAGCAAGTAAGAGCTGGCATTGGTCTTAGGTGCTACTTGGTGCATTACAGCACACAGCTCTGGCACACCATGTGAATGGGAGTTAATGAGAAATGAAGGGGGAATACCAAGAGAAGAACGTAGTCACAGAGTCTTTATTATTGTTCTGAGTCACAATGGGCTTGTTAAATCAAGAAATGTAAGTTTGAGTTGGATTACCCATCTGCAGATGGGGATTCCTCTTCAGCCGGTTGGCAGCTGTAAGAAAGCGCACAATTGATAGCTGTTTGAACTGCTGCTTGCTCTAGAAGTACATATACTATTAGGTTTTAAAGCGGTGGGTATAGAGCTGCCTTTAATTAGTGGCAGCCCAAACAAGTCTAGTGAGGACTCCAAATATCACATAACAAAGGTCGTAGCTCAGTAGTATGTGAAGGCAAAAACACACATTCAGAGGGTATTCCAGTTAACACCCTTGGCCCTTGACACACATTTTCTGCAATTTCTCTATAAAATTTCCGTATCACATTTTTCATGTGATCAGCACAGAAGGCTCACTCCACTGTCGTTTCTCTCTCTCTTTTTTCCATTTCCTTGTTTCTTATTTTAAGTACATTTATGACTACATGGAGCACATCTCATTAATCTGTTATCAGATTCACTCTGCTGGTCTGTCATTTCATCCGCGACTTCAAAATCCTGACATCAACTGCTATTCTTGACAGGTTGAGTATTAGTTCCAGAAAGAAAACTTGGTTTTATGTTTTTTCTTGCATACGCAGACACTATTAGAATTAAATAGTAAAGGATTTTTTTGGCTGCTCTACTCAAAAGAATGACATTTTCTTGTTATACATACACATCGAGATTATTGCAGCAGAAGAAATAGTTGGATAATTCCAACTTTTAACCATGTAAATCTTCTTGCAGCCATGCAGCTTTGCAAGATGAGTTATTTCATGCATTGGGGCTGAGCCCATCTGTTTTCGCTAAAGAAATTTTTGTATGTCTTTTGACAGTTAAACTGATAAATAACCAAATGGGAATTGCAAGTAGCAGTGGTAGCAGTGTGAGATTTGTTATGCCAAGAAATCTCAGAGACCACCTGGAATTACTACTGAGTGAAAAAAAAGAAATATATTTTATTACTCCTGAGTACCCTTCCTTTAATCACTTTATCTTTCCTGCACACCGATGTCTAGCCTCCTTATCTCATGTTCTTCCTGCAGCTTCTTAGAAACACTTCAGTGTGTTCGACATTTTTCTTTGTTAAAGTCATGGGTTTTGCTCGTGTCAGCCACAAACCGCTGCAAGATTATTGCTCCGAGATTACCATGAGTCTGTACAAACTTCTTGACAGGATTAGTAGAGGCCATTGCCGCTTCAGATAATGAAGATAGTCTAGACTGGTGAAACTGCAAGCAGTATGGAGGTGTAAGTACTAATCAGAGAGATGTCAAGATGGCCTATTTATTGTCTGAAAGTAGAGCACAGGAATGGTCAAAGAGCGTACGTGAAAATGTGTTCGGTGCGCTTTGTGGGAGGGACCCACCCCACGATACCTGAGTTATTTCAGCTGCCTCGACTGCCCGTGTTCACTTCAGTAGACATTTGCAGTACAAAGACAAGCTCAGAAGTCCTTGGTGACCGGCCCAGTGCTTACTTCTCTACGTGTCGGAGAATAACACGTGGGTAGATGTTCACCTGTGTGCCAAAGTAATGCAAAAGAGAAAATGGCTTGTGAAGAATCTCTGCGGTGAAATCACGGCCATCGCTGCCACGGCTGCTGCGCGTCACCGGCACGGTTTGGTGTCTCCAGCAGAGCTCCCTGCCAGCCCAGCGGCTGTTGGCTTTCTGAAGAGATATGCAGAACGCAGGAAAACCTTCTGCATTTGCTGTACTTGTAAATTGCTGACGCTAGAATAGCCAGAGCTTTAGAAAAGCGAAACCTGGGTGGGTGAATAGTTCTTGCTGAGCTGAGCAGAGGCTGGCAGGCAGCATTTTCTCTTTGATGTCTGCTGCATTTGACAAGAGTTTCCCGAGTGGCTAGACTTCTTTCAGGATGATGTTCCTGTTAGAAATAGCTAATTCAGGAGACATCAAATAGTTCCCAATTTAGCTTATGTTAAAGGAACTCAATATTGAAAGTGAAGCAGATACCAGTGAGATACTAGTGAGAGCAGCGGGTGGGTAAATGTGGTGTGTGGGGTGAGAAGGCACAGGAGCCATTTCACAGTAGTAAGAAAAATCCATTTACCTTATGCCAATTTGGCTTCAGATACACGTCTTCCTAAAGTGTCACTGAAATAAGATTTCCTCACTGTTCTTACATCCAAATAGGAGTGTATTTACTTCTTACTCACGTGTAAGGACTAAAATTGGGGAGGCTGAAATCCTTCGTTAAGACAGGGTAAACACAGGTATGAAAATGTCAATCAGAGGACATATAAAGTAATAAAGTCCCATTTTGAGCTAGTGGATGGGTGTGTGCACTTCCGCTGCTTAAAAGAAAGCCCTGAAGACAGGTTCAGTCTCTGAGAGGTTTTCCAGCCTTGTGACGTATAGCCCGTGTCAGGGCCATGGACACAATCTTAGCTGTAGCCTTCTCCTTTCCTAACGTCCTTGGATATTAGTTGAACATCTGATTTTAAAATGCCAGTTGGTTACACTCTGCTTTTTATCCCTTCCCTCATAATGTGATGGGTTGCCTGTGGTCACAAGACCTTGCAAAGACATCATTCCAGATCTATTAATACGATTCCCAGTTGGCACCGTAGGCAACCAGAAGCAAACTGGAGGTGACTTGGCCTGGTAGCGGTATCTTACAGTTGCCCTGTCGTCCCAGCTCCCATTGAGTGCTCAAAGAGACCAGGTACCCATTCACATGCAGAGTGCAGATGATTTATTCAAGCATCAAGCTTATGCTTTTGTAAGAAGCCTAATTAGCTGCAGATCTACATATTGACCTTATTCTGCGTGAAAGTGAGTGGCTTGCTGCAGTCTGGAGGTGCTTAAGATATCCAGCATCTCCAAGAGCTTGAAATGTCTACTCCCTTATACTCTCTATCCTGTGTATTTCCTTCAACAACTTTCCAAAAAGTTAAACATTCAGGGTCTCTAAGATGTGTTAGTGTTGCAAAATCTGCTTGCTGGACAGGTAGCATTTAATCCAAATTTACTGTGACAGTTGGAAGAAGATCCTCTTACCTTAATTTTTTTGCAAACACTTACAGGTATCTTTTAGCCTAACACCACGAGCTGACGTTACTGTTGAACTGAGTTTGAATATACTGGAAACACAAAGGAGCTGAACATCCCTGTTTGTTCTTGGTAAAGCAGCAATATAATGTCATGTTTTTTTCATATTTTCAACGTTACAACTTCCACAAGTAGTTGGAAAATAGTTCTTTTCTTAGTAGTCAGACATCCAGCATGAGATTATAATACTGTGTCTTTCTGATTACTTTCCCTTCACCAGAGCATTGTCAAATGGGTGTAGCTGATGATACTTCACAGGCTGACAGAACAACAACAACAAAAATACTTCTTTCAGCATTGACAATATTTGCATTATATGTATTATATAGAAATAAACTTGCAATCTCACCTAGAGCTGTGATTTACAGTCTGGGGCACTGTAATTAAAGTAAAAACTGAATCCAAATACAAATTAGAAGAATGTGACCTAGATGTGTTTGTGCAATCAAAAGGAGGGATTTTTCTTCTTTTCCATTTGGTTCACATGTTTGACGAAGGAAATAATATCTTTATAATGATCTTTAATGGCAGTACTATTGAGATTTTTACTATGATTCTTTCACCTAAAATACTCAGGCCAAAAAATTTATGGAGTGCTTTATCAGTTGCTTACACTGGCATCTATCTCTATGACATAAGCACATCAACTGAATGCATTATATGCAGAGAAAAAATGCTTAGTGCTCAAGAATCAATTATTTTTATAGTTTCAGTACCAGTTGCCACACTCAAGAAATGAAACAGAAAAAATTAAACACATGGTAGGTATTTCCAAGCATACCTGCAGATATTGCTTTCAAGACATATTCCATCTTTAAATTACTTTTTGAAGAGGTGCTAGAAAGACTATCCTTCTCATGTATGATGTTCCCAAAGATTTTGCTGGAAAAATACCTGATTAAATTCAAGGTGAGAAGTCAGAAGTTGTTTGCTGAACATTCTATTATCAAAATCTCTGCCATATAAACTCCTTGTACTGCATTCAGCAGAGCAGAATTTCTTGGTACAGTAGCACTTTGGAAATAATCAAGATACTCTTGAATTATATTCAGACTTTCTTCCTCTATAGGGGAATGGCATTTTCATAGGCTATTTGTGCATGCTCTCAGTTTCATAAAGTTGAGACTTGAAGAAAATAAAATACTATTAAGAGCTGATGGCAGACTTTACACTCTCAGAAAGAAGTGAGATGCATCACACAGTTCAGATACACTTCTGTATGCTCAGTGTTTATTGATAACCTCCAGATAAATCTAGTGTTTTTTTAAATAACATCACTGTTCTGATGTTTAACGTGTTAGCACAGCTGCTACTCTTGAAATGTGTATTTTATTTATGTCTTTATTTATGTATTTTCATTTGTGGTGTTGTGATAGGGTTGTATTGCATTTAGACCTTCATCTTTATTTTGCAAAGAGATTGGACCAGATTTTTTAACTTGTGTAAACTACCATCCCCTTGATATCCCTGATTCTACTTCACCATTCCTGAGTGATGCCAAGGAAATTGTGTAAGTTCTTCAGAAGAAAGTCCCCCTTTCTCAGTTACATTTATAAGGGAGTGAAAAATGAAGAACACAAATACAGGTTCTACTCTTAAACTTGTAACCTTGGTCTTTTGCCTTTAGGAGACTTCCTTATTCTTCCTAAAGCCAAATGATATTTTGTCATTGAATTCAATAATGTGTAATCTTGTTCTTCATTATTTTTTTTTTTTAAGTTAGGAGTTCTGTTTCTCCTGGAAGTGCCTCTTGAGAAAGACAATTACTGTCACATCCACTGGCTGATGCAATGGAGTCCAGCTTATTGGATTTATTACTAGTATTGTCAGTTGTAGCTCTGAAATGAAAAAGGCACTTGAAGTGGGCTGGTGAAAGGTGCATATACAGACTTGGAATAAAATAGGGGGTTTTAAAGTTTTTTTTATTTGTAGCATTTAATTTTCTGTGGTTCACATTTTTCACAGTCCCTGTTCCTTGAAAACCTCTGCGATTATCAGGTTTTGGCTCTGTAAGAGTAGCAGGATTAACTCATGATTTTTCCCTACCTCCAATTTGTAATCACTGTGTTTGACTTCACCCTGGCATGATAACAGTAACAAAATGAGCACTGACAAAGTCACTTTGACGTGTAAGTCCCTTTCCCTGATACGATATTGTCTCCGTAGTCCATGGAGTAGCAAGTTTTCACCTCGGAAACCACCTGCCTGTATCTGTCAGGTTTTGCTTCTCTCTGTCTCTTTGTTAAACCTTTGTACCTGTTTTAGAGAGAGGCTGCACAATAGAATGAATGGACAAATATGTAATTGCCTTTTAATGGCTTCTTTCCGAAAGGTTCGTTCATACTTGGTTAAATATAGGATCATAAAAATAAGGTAAATTTTTGCAGTCCAGTCAGCGTGTAAATGAAGACTTTCTGGTTGGAGCTATTTAATGTCAATCAAGGCAATTTGTCTTTTTTTTTTCTGACGTCATTGACTTGACTTTGGATAATTACAGACGTAATAAACTGATCAGGAAACCTTCATATTTTTTAGCAATATAGTATCTTCTCAGATAAAGTGACCTACAGATCCTACTTTGCAAATGTGGCTTGAAGTTAGCAGCTGTATTGAGTAGTGCTATTGAAATCAAACCTGTAAAATCAAGAAGCACAGGAAGACTTTATCAAAGCCATCTGTAATATTTAAGCAGAATGAAATTAGCTGGGTAAGAATGAGATCAAAGCCTTAAGTGAGGGTAAAGAAAAGGCTGCAGTGGTGAATAGCGATTACTTGTAGTTAATTTGAACTTAGTGAAAGATTTTAAGGATCAAAGTTGGGGCTTCTGAGGAAGGGGATTCATCCAATTTCCTCTACTTACATTTTTCCAACATAAATTAATCTTTATATATTTTACTAGCTTCTTACCTTTTTTTTTTTTCTTGTCAGAGCAGGAGCACTTTGACCATCATCTGCTGAAACTCTTCAGCTTTTGTTTATTGCAAACAGCCTGTGATTGTCTCTCTCTGGGTTTCCAGGGGTCTGGGCTGGCCCTGGCCCTTCCCCTGAGCAGGGCACAGCAGCACAGGTCGGTGCTGTGCTGAGGAGGAGAAACGCTGCTTCTGCAAAGCTGTCTCGGGTCAGTCAAATGTGGGTGCTCATGGCTTGTATGTGCCACTGTAGGCATCCCTTTGGGATGCCTAAAAAACAAAGTCAGCAAAAAGATTTCCTTTATCTAGTTTATGAAATTGAAAATCTTTCACAAATAAAGTTACATTCTATAAATTATATTTTGAGGCACTTTTTCACCATGCAGGCTAAGGAAATGAAGTCAGCCACTGCAGCACTGCTTGTAGTTCAGGGCAGCAGAGAGAAGCTGCCTGTGTCTCAGCTCAGAATATGCAGTGGAAAACTTTTTTTCAGTGTATTTCTTACTTACAGAAGCATAAAGCTACTGGATATTTTGAGCATGCAACATGGCCACAAATTTTAGTATTGTATTCTCAGGTAATTCCATTAAAGTGCCATTTATCAAACACATGTCTTTGTTTTCAGTTTGGCTTTTAATGCTTCAAAAAGCGATCGTGGCCATTGTGTTTATTATATTTGTAAAAGGTATTTTTGAAATGGTGATAACAACAGGTCTTGAACAATTTGTTTGCTACTAATTGGATAAACTATGTTAAAAAAACACATTTTAATGAATGAATGGTAAATCCAGTTCCTTATTTGAAACTTAGTAGCTAATAATGCACCATCAATGCCGGTATGTTGTTTTACAGCTAATGATGGCTGCCTGTACTCCATGCAGTTACAGTTTCTACTTTCTTACCTAACTTTGTCATCTGTGAAGGTGTCTCACCAGATCATGGTGTCTAATGCCACCCTTGTCTTTTCTGCGAGTGTCACAAGCCTCCAAACATGTTTCCTTTTTTATTTTGTGTTAGTGTTTTGACAGACGTGACAATGCTGGTCTATAATACTAGCGTATAGCTGAATGACATTTTAAATCAAATATATTACAAATTGACCTCTTCTAAGTAATAAAATCAATAACTGTGTAGCAAAATAATAAAGAAAGGATGAATCGGATTTGTGTGGGAATAAAAAGTCTCTCGGAAATAATGTTTCAAGGGGTATTTAGCAGTAATTTTGCTTTCCTTTTGAATTTATTCTGATAATTAAACATATAGATGGTAGGTTGTTTTTAGGCTCAGACTCTGATGATGAGATTTCACCTGCTTGATGACACTGTCAAGTGCTGATGGAAGCAGTACTCCCTTCTTCTCTGAATCTATCTGCAGACTGGAGCTGGACACGGTGCTCTCTTTGTGAGATTCTCTAAGTGAGGTTCCATTTATGATCACAAAGGGAACACAAAACAAGCAAAATGAGAATTGCAGTTTCCTTCACCTTAGGTGGCTGAAGCAACTCTCTGTGCAATTTAACCATCTGAGGCAAGGGAAAGATGAAAGATCATTCCTTTGGCAGCAGATTGACCTCCTGAGAGGTCACCCTGTACTTGCTGTCCTCTGGGGACTCTCCTAATGCAGGGAACAAGGGCCTGAACTTGGCCACCAGCCTCCGCTGTTAATAGATCTGTATTCCACACACTGACAGAGTTGTTCATATAGCAAGGCAATTGCTTCCGCTCTTTTGGCCAAACCTTTGGGTAGCATGAAGCATTAATGTTGTTGATAAAACTATTTCCAGTTTGAGCCAGGTAAGAAGTTGGCACTCTTGGAATTTTCATATTTAGAAGCCTTCCTACAGCCTTGCGAGTACCTGCTGCTGTCACCGACGTTTACAGGCACACTTTGTCTTGCTGTTTGGTGACAAGCTGAGGAAAAGTGAAGCTGCAGTATATTGGGAATTTTCTTTCCTTCAGATCATATTATGAGCATGATTTATGTCCCTCAGTTTTCAAATGCCAGTCTTTTCAAACTATCTTCCAAATCATGGCACTCCCTCTGATGATATCCTTTATACAAAAGCGTACTTGCTGGGTCTACTGGCTAGAAACGTGTGAGAAAATACCTTCTCAACTTGACTCTTCATACCCCTTTAATTTTTAAATAGTTTAGCTCTTAAAACTGTGCTTTTATCCCCTGAAGTGAATGGCAGAGCTTCTATACAACATTGGTATAAGGATTATGAAAGTCTTAGCTCTGAAATCTTTTTAGTCTAACCTTAATTTTCTTCTTCCTTTAAATCTGAACCATGTTTAAAATTTTATCCTTAATTATGAAAATCACAATTGTTATATCTTCAATTCATGAGCTTCTTCCACTTACTAGTAATTATGGCCTGGGGGAATAAAAACTTGCTAGTTTCTTTAAGACTGAAATAGAAAGCTGGGAGTTTGTAAAATACTCCTTTCTTTCTTGATTAATACTTGAGTGCTAGCAGTGGTGTACCACCTTCCCTTTGGTCCGTGAGGCTGCTGGTTATTGTCACGAAACACATCGTAATTTTTCAGCTTATGCATCTGAAATGCTCCATAAGAATTGTGCTGAAATACTTTTCTCTCTCATGTGTTAGTTCACGTGTCCACCTGCGTACGGGGACCTTCACAGAGAATTAAAAAAAACCCAGCTTCTGGTAAACATCTATCAAATGTGTAATTCTGCACTTACCTACTAATTAGCTAAATGTCACATAACCCCACTGTTCAATAAAAAAGAATCTGCACTACAAGTTCATGTGAATGACTGGGATAATGTGAGTGTATATAGTTAGCCTGAACCCACTGATACTTCTGTCACTCTGTTATGGGGGAATTAGATTTTGGAAGGGATGCAGGGACTTACATCTCCGAGTTGATGATATTTGATGTCTTTTAAAGAGATGAAAGTGTGCATCCCCACAGAAGATTTTTTGACGATACTATAATGTACCTTGAAGAGATTTAAATTCCAAACCTACTGTCACTTGAAAGTGACTTCTTATCTCTATATCTAGTTTCAATGAAAAGACACATGGCATAACATATACTTAATCTTATTTGGAGGTTATCTAAAGGACAATATGCACAGCTTGATGGAAAATAAAAGTTCAGTGTATACAAACGCTTTTCACTATCAATTTGTTGCAGAATGTGTCTACCCACAGGTCTTTGATTACCAGATGAGTAAGGAGAAGAGCTTAAAAGTGTAACTTCTCAGAGGGCCAGCGGATCACTAACTCACTGCTCAGTCAGATAAAGAGAGCCTGCCCGACTGGGGAAAACAACATTTGCATCTCAAAGAAGGAATAAAATAATCAACATATTTCATTTATTTGGATACATTAAATAACTGCTTCTTACAACAATTAAAAATAAACATGTTTGGGATGTGACAACAAATCGGGGTGGGGAGGAATGTATTAAATCTGCTCAGCTCCTTGAAAAACCCAAAACAGAGATTAACTCTAAAAGCTAACAGGCTCCATTTTCAAATGGGCTTCTCTGACTAGGGAAACCTGAGAGAGGCAGAGTCCCTTAGCAGGTTTTGTCAGGAAAGCATCTAAAGCAAGTTGTCTGGATGCAGGAAGAGAGATGCCTTTAAGATGCAATCCTCATTTGATGGGTTAAGTGTGGTTTCTCTGTTGTTTCTTCTTCTTGTAGCTATCTGAGACAATAATGTCTATTTTGGATGATATAAAGTTCTTCTATTTTCAATATACTTTTAAGCAAGTTTGTGTTAAGTGCAACATTTTCCTGGTCAACCTCAAACTGTCCGCAAAAGGGTGTTATCTGTAAACCAGGATACTGAGATCTGAATAAGAATTCATCTCTCATTAATGCTTTACTCTGTGCTATTTAAAGAGTAATGGTCTGTAGCCCCCTAGAAATTTCATAGGCCATTTAGTGATGTGGTTTTGAGGTGTGGAATGAATGTCGTCTAGTGAGCAGTTTTAACTAGGATAGGCCTCTGGACAGCACAAAGGTACTAATAGCTGCAGTCAGCAAGATATCATGATGTTCTTCCAAATCTAAGGGTATGGTTGGGTAGGAAATTCAATATCCATGAACACTAAAATATGATACAAAAATCTGGAGACTCATGGCGAGAGTTTCCCAAGTGGTTTTTGGCTCGTGAACAGAGTTCATTTTAAATAGTGTTCTCTGCACATGCTGCTGTTTGGAAAGATGTGTTCCATGAAAACAAATAAGATACCTTCGGTTTGAAAATGCCAGAGTATTTACTTGCTAAATAAAATATAAAGAAAGCTGTAAATATGCTTCTTTACAACACAGCCTGGTCTTTAGAGGATTTTGAATAGCTGTTATGCACAGTGGAAGACAAATTAATCATTCCGAATCTCTCTCAGCTGAAACATTCTAATGTTAACTAACAGTTTCTAGTGATCAAAGTGATTTGGTTAAATTATTTATTTGCATATGCATTTAAAAGTTTTTATTGTTGTAGCTCAAGGGAAGAGAAGGGAAGGGGGAAGAAGAAGGTCTTAAGATAATTACCTGAGATTTAAGAGCAGCTGGCCCTGCCTTGTCCTACTTCCAAAGTTAGATCAGGCATCTTTGGCTGCCTGAGATCTCCCAATTGCCACGTGGTCTTTCCTATTGCTTCTCACAGTTAGAATTACAGGCGTAGCTGCCCTTTCTCCTCTTAACTAGTAATAAAAATGATCAAGAATAGATTTTCTCATCCATTAAAAAATACATTGTATTGTATTCCACTCTAGTCAAAACGTTTGCTTAAAGGGTAAATCTCCTGGTTTTCCCGCAGTCTATTGCAGTTGTATGTATTTTATTGACTCCTTTTTGTTGTTCTCTATATCCATCTCTTTAAAAGGAAAATTGTCGACTTAAAAATCAGAACCAGATTCTGTTTGTCACACAGGAGAAATCAGTGGACGGCTAAGGTTATAACATTTGGGTTTTTGGTTTGATTTTTTGTTTTGTTTTGTTTTTCCCAGCTTGAAGTTAATTGATTACCATTGCACATTGCTGCTTTCAGGTCGTTGTTTAGCCAGTGTCTGCTATGTGGTAGTGTATAGCCCCAGGAAACAAACTGATTAATGAAAGCTAATTGGGGTGAAAATTTGTTTGTATTGGTGTTTGAAACCTGAAATCAATACCAAACTAAGCAACTAAACTATCAAATCTTGTATAGCTCAACTTCACAATGAAAAAGGCAGCAATTTTTGGTTTTCAAGAATATGTTAGCATAAACGGTGCAGGGAGAAAATTGCCAGTTCTTAGTATTTTGAGTATCATTCCAGTTCCATTTTTAGTACAAATGCCTTTGAAACTTTAAAAAAGAAAACAACAAGAAAAAAAAACCACAAAAAAACCTCAAAACCTCCAGAATACCGTTTAGAAAGGTCAAGGCAAATCACTTTTTTGTCTTACACCTTTACATCTGTGGAGACACTAATTCTCAGAACTCATAGGACGAATATTCAATTGTGGCTGTTGAAAATGAAATAAATATAAACACAATACAATTCTGTATATTCTCAGAAGGAGGAGGCATCAATCTTTATTTTTTGGCTGTCTTTCCTTTACTTTTGTTCTCTTCAGGGCTGTGTTTTAAATGATTGTCTTGCCTCACTTGTATAATAAAAAATATCTGAAAAGGGGTCCAAAATGCTAATTAAGCTATTAATTATTTTTTTCTCTTGTAGAATAGAAGTCTTTATTAACAGGTTAGTGCAGCTTTATATTTTGATTTCTTTTTAGCCATTCTTTACAAAGAGTAGTCCAACAAAGAAAATATTGTTAGCCGCTTAAGTATCATGTTTGTCCAGATTTCAGCCTGTATGTTCATGTACCCACAAATATAGATATCTATATAGGATTCTCTAGTAGGATACTTGAGAACAGGATGTCTTTGTATGATTATTTATTTGCTTTGATATTTTTTTCACAAGAGCACACACTAAATTCAGCTTTCTGTAATACAGCAGTGTGGTGAAAGCAGATAAACTGTAATTTCAGATGGCAAGTTATAAATATCCGTTATGATTGAAAAGACAACTTTAATAAGAAGTATAACTACTTAATTACATTGCCTCAGATCTGCTTTATGTTCTTATCAAATATGAACAAGACCTTTCTTCATTGCTCACAAATGAAAATGTATTAAATTGCTAATTGTTGCAGTTACTTTTTATGGAAGAATCAGTAAGTTTTCTAAGATTAGTGTCAGGTCTATCCTGTATTATCGTATTCTGCAGATGGGACATCATTATATTAAAAATAGATCCTTTTCTTTGTGTCACTTTCACATTCCTGTGATTTTTAAACAGATGAGGTTTCACCTAACTCTGCTCCCATTGGACCTGGCATTACAATGATTCTATGATTTTATACTTAAATTACTTTTTTATTTTATTTTTCTGTTTGCCTGCAGCCTAAAGAAAAAGATAATGCATTAAAGTAAATGCCACTGATAAAACACAGAAATTAAAAACCTTTGGAAGACTTGCAGAAGTCACTCTTGGTGTATCTGTCAATTAATCTCATTTCTGACCTAATTGACCCCCTTTTTTTTTTTCCATACTGATTTTAGACTGCTTTTGTGATGTTGTTAATTATTTCTATGGGTTAGGTGTAGACTCCTGAACACCTTTTCACTACTAGATAACTCCCCAAGAAGGATTAGAGTCAAGGTCCCCTGACCACACAAGATAGTGTATTGGTTCATGAAGTTATATTATTTCTCACAGGAAAATTTAACAGGAGATAAATAGGCTTTTTTTTTTTTTTTTCAGTCATTAGTTATTTTAGGGTATTTTTCTTCCAGTTCTTGAGATGACTTGTGGTTGCACAAACACTTGGAAATCAAATCCGCACACTTAGTATGGCTTGATGTGTACAACTAACTGTACATACAAATCCTTCTTCAGCACACTGTAAAAAACTATAGAAAAAAAAAAACCACAAAGGAAAAAACAACCCCTTTTTTTTTTTTTTTGCACCTCTGGGTCGTAAATTTTACATAGCATTACTTCTTTCTTGTGTGTTGCTCAGAATTCAGATTCTTTTTTCTTTGTAAATAATCCTGCTGCTGTGCTTTTCTTCTAGACCTCGAATATATTAATTTAATATCTTAATGTCTGACATATAATTTTCAGTTTTTCAAGCATTCTTCTGGTTGATGATTTTTAGTATTTTGATTTTTACATGTTCTCATTTTCCTGCCTGCCTGCATTGAGTCTGGACAGTGTATATAAGGCATTATTTTTCTCCCTTTTGCCAAGTTCTAAACATTATCTATTTGAATAGCTGCATAATGGTAACTATAGCAGTTGTCTAATTCAAGCCATCTGCAAAAGTAATATCTCCTTGGAAATATGTTAACCTGATCTAGAGAAAGTAAAGGAACGTTTATTTTGTTTCAAAAAGACTTACTTGAGAGAAGAGAAAAATCTAGTGTCTGCATATTTAAGCTTTGATTTAAATAGCAGTCCTGAATTTTTAAGTGTGAGGATTTAGAATGTAAAGTGTTAAAATAGAAAGATGGGGGTTCTGATTCAAGGGGTGCACAAGCAAGTCCTGAAGGACAATCCAACTGCTCTGATTACCAAATAGTATAAGAAGACTTTAATTACTATGAAGATTATTAAGACAGCCATCCTATAAATCCCTAATTTTCCCCTGGATCTTGTCTATGTCTTCTTAGAAACATTTGTAATTATGCCGAGTTCCTCAGTTACCAGCACAGATCACTACTGATAAACAAAATCAGGAATACTCTAACAGTAAATATATGCTAATGCTTATTAGTAAAAACATGTAATTACATACCTAGCAGACCTAAAGGCTATGTATGGTAAGTTGTACTCGTTGTAATGTTAAATTGCATAGCAGATGATACTGGTTTTTCCTAAGGGCTCACAGTTTTGTCTTGAAAATTGACTGTTAAAAGGGCTCTTTTCATTGTGTCAGATCTAACTTACCTTGAATAATTACTCTGGGATACCAAGGTTATAATGCATTCTAATACTGCTTTTAATTAATGATCTCTAATAAAGATAATGAGTCAGCTTGCGTTCTACTGGATTAGTTTAAAAATGAACTTCAAACTACAGTTTAAGGGACTAAGTCAGGCAGAGACTGGCAGAAAGGGTCTGACTGTATTAAAATGTTGATTGGAGACAGAGCTCTTAACTGACTTGCAGTGTTCAAGATGTTCCTAGTCAGGACAGGACCATTCTCCTGCCTTTTGCACTATTCAGCAAGTTTTCAATTGTTATACAGTTCAGAAGAGAAGGGCGATGGACTTTGTGATCGTTTTGTTATTCTTTGTTTGTGACCCATTTCTTGCAATGCTTTCTCCATACCTCACAAAAAAGGGTCTATGTTCAGGAGAACATGCACCCGCTTTTCCTTTTCATCTGGCTCTCTTCCTTGCCTTTCTTTCTGTATGCAATTAATTCCATATCTATATATTATGTATTTGATCTAGATGTACATATTCATTCCATTGAATTAAAACTCTGAAGTACCCTAGCATGTGATATCTATAAATTATTCAAAATTCCAGTCATAAATTTTAATTTGATTCTGAACAACATACTAATCTAAGGAGATGTTAAGTAACCTTTGCAATATATGTTGATATATAAATAGTGGCATTAATGCCTCAGAACATTTCAGTAAGTGTTTCATGGTATCACACATTCTCCATCTCTCTCAGGTCTAAAAGCCATTGTTCACAGATAGCAAGTTCTTAGCAAATTCTCAGAGCCTGATCCCACATAAAGCTATTCTAAAACTTAAACTTTTTCTATTTGTTTTGCTCACATGAAATGTAGAATTGTGTGTGGAGAGATGAGGAACCTAGTTTTGCCAGTTATTATCAAAGAATCATGGAATGATTTAGGCCATTCAGGATCTCTGGATGAGTTCTTGTCCAAACCCCAGTCAAAATTGTGTACTTCGGGGTTACATTAGGTCACTCAGGGCTTTTTGCATTTATTTTTAAATATTTCTGAGAATGGTGATTCCACAAACTCGGGGCAACTTATTCCAAACGGTATTTGTGAATGTTACAGGGTCAAAGCAAAAAAAAAATGGGCTTGAAGTATTATGATTTTCGTATCAGAGTTGCCCTGTAACTTCAAGAGGAGCTGGTAGTTCATATGCCATCCACAATGTAACATGACATTAAATAAATAAATCTTGTCTCTGTTTTACCCACTCAATTTTAGTATTAATTATTATTACTTTGTAATCATATTCGAGTTACCATTTAAGAGTAACAGCTTTCACAGGTACTCATCAACAGAATAACTGCATAGGAATGCAGAAATGTTTTGTCTTTTAGTTATGAGTATGAAACGGTTTCATTTGATGTAAAAATCAAACTAAACTCTCTTGTGAATTGCTGTGAACTGAAAAGAAAATGTTTGGAAATTGTAGTACAATTTAGATTAAATAAACCACAGAAAACACTCAGTGGCAGGAGGAAGAGGTAACTTGAAAGTTTTATATTTAGGGTATTTCCTGCAGTAATTGTTAACTATGATAAGCACAGGCAGATTTTACAGCCCTGCAGTGTACCTGCCAGGAAGTCTGTAACAAACTGCTTCAGTTTCTAATGCACTGGTATTAACAGTGCAAGCCATGACAATTGTTCCATCAATAATTACTGAGACATGGTAAAAAATAGTGTACGCTGCTTGGTGTAGCCAGCCAAATGGAAGCCCAATAATTGTCTGCTGCATCAAACTGTAAAAAGTAATGACTTTTGAAGGTTGAAGTTTATGAGAGCAGTTCATTATGTGTTCCAAACAATGCTTTATTTTGCTATTGTTTCTTCATTATGTGGATAGGAAGCACTGTAGCAGAAATTGGGCTCAAGGGAAACAGTGTCTACCAGTAGTTTAACCTTGTGACATTCCACTAAAAAGCACAGGTTCTTCTGAAATACATAATACATGAACTTCTCTGATTGTTTAGCATTGATCAGTACTCAAGTAAATTGAGTTACTAACTTATTAGCATAAACAGCAAGGCTTTAGTGATCCTCTTCACCCTCCTATGGTATATCAAGTGGCTTAGGGATTTATGCTTCTTTAAAACTGAACATCAATTTAAAACACCCCACATATCTAAAAAGCTCTTTAGCAAAGGCCGAGCAACATTTTGAAGCAGCATCCTTCAGATTGCAGGTGCATGCATTTTAACTTCAATATTCAGATTCCACTATAGATTAGTTCTCAGACTTGACTTGTGTTGTCAAATCTGTCAGTCATTACATTTTCCTCTCTCTCTCCGTAAGTGTATATATACATTATGTATAATTGTATATATACACTATGTATTTCTGTAGATTTCTGTCATAACATAATCAGGCCGTGTTTCAATGGCAAAGTTAATGCACCTCCTCCTCTTTAGGACCAGGCAAAGCAGTACATTATATCCATATGCCTTCCTCAGAGAATAAACACTGAAAGCATGTTTTACAAGCATGTTGTCCTTTTGTTTATAAAAATATTTGCACACAGAGGTGATGTCTTTACAAACTAACAGTATGTCATTCGAGATGTTTTCAGTTTGCCATGTTAACTTTTCAACTTTCTTTCCTTTCCAGCTGCAGAAAGCAAACTGGCCAGAATGGAACGTTTCTGATATAGAGTAGGCTGATTGAGGGAGTCTACTTTTATCTGCAGTTATACATAATTATAATTGTCAGCATTTATTTTTAACTCTCAGCAAAAGGTCAGGATGAAATATTATGTTGAATCAGGGGAACATGCAACATTAAGGTTAACCGTGTATTAAGAGCATTTCAACTCTGAGGGAGGCGTTTCTGTCTAAATTAAAGTTTGATGTTGTGGGAACTAACTTTGATTTTATACTGTTCTGAGCCAGTCATCCAGATTATCAAAGGTAGTTTTCCTATAAGACAGGCAAAGAAATATCAAAAAGAACCCTTTTCAAGACTAACTCCTAGAGCCTTAATTCTTCAGCATCTCTGACAGTTTTGAATCCCTCCTTACTTGTTAAAAACAGCCTCAGCTGTTTCAGGTGATGCTTGGATACCTAGAAAATCAGGATCATGGGAATCATAGAGTTATGCCAGGCAGCAAAACCTCAGCTTTTGTGGCTGCTCCTTTGTCTGCACACTGATGATACTGAAGCTAATTTTTGATGATATTTGCAAGATGAGTATCTCATAGATAAGTGGAACTGTAGTAGAGGTATGTGCATAAACTTTTGCATGAAAAAAGTATTGAAAAAAATATTTAAAAGACATTAAGTGTGTGTATTCATCTGACAACAGATGTGTGGTATCAGATCAGGGAGTTTGGCATCTTCATCGTTTGCTTTGCATTTTTGTCCTTTTCTCATTCAATCCCCGCGTATCTTTTGGTTGTTAAATATCTTTCTTTCTTCCGTTCATGCACAGACGCTCCAGAAGTGGGATAACCAGCAGTGAGATACTTATTTCTGGATACACACAACCTCCTTCATGGTTCTGTGAGATGAGATGGTATCTGTAATTCTTTTTTGAGCTTTCTGCGGTTAATGTTCTTTTGGAATACATGTAAATTCAAGCTGTCATCTTGGCCAACAGCAAAGCACAAAACCTTGAGGAAAAATCAGTCTGGAAACTACTTCTTCTAGTCTGTACTCCAGAGCAAATAGAGAAATAAATAATGCCTCTCGGGGACTTAAGATTTGTCCAAGTAAGCCACATAAACAAGCCATTAGTCTTCACTATCCTTGGTCTAAAGCTTCATGAGCTTCAGCTTGGCTGTTTATCTGGGTACTAAATAAAGGATCTTAAGGACCCTGAACATCTTGTGCAAGTTCCTTACTCTCACTTTCAAAACATGATCTTAGCCTTCTGTTATTTATGGATCACCCAGAGAAATCTATAATCATTTGAGAAGTTGTTGTAGGTGCTTGACCCCAAACAGGTGCTATTAACACTTTCTGGGCACAAAACCTTGAGGTACTGTTCAGGAGCTGATTGCTTGTAGAGTTCAGGTGGACAGAAGCTTATCTGGGGAGGTAGTTCCCCAGGTGATGGTACAGCTGGAAGAAAGGGGTTGTCTGCTCAGGAGGGTAGTGGCAGGTACAAGTAGACTTGGAGAGGTCATGAGGTAAATGTGCTCTTAACTATGGATTGCTGTACCATAATTGCTGTACGCTGTGGGTGAGCTTTGACATCTCCCTGACAGCTGCATATACATATGGAAGGTTTTCACGCCCTTTCTACACCAAGGGTATGTGTTTATGCAGCGTGTGTAGCACTGAATTCAAGCTCAGATTTGGCAGTGGTGCTTTACAGGATGCAATTGTGTGAATGGCAATTCCTACTGGGGAGACACTTGGCTGGAGTGGTTGAATTGGCTTGCTGTAGTAAGGAATGGAATCATATGTGTATGAACACTTCTGTCTTTAGTGTTTGTGCTGATAATGATCCTTGTTGGACTAGAGTTTCAGGAGTTAAATTTCCATTCTAACACATGTAATATATATATTTTTTTTTTCCACATGATGAAATAGTAGTTATATTTCTTCATAATATCTTTCTCTAGGTAGCAATCTCTGATTAATCTGTCTCAGCCTAGCACTTCTTTTTTTTCAGTATCTGCAACATGTTTTCTAGTATCATATAGTCCAAAATTCTGCCTAGTATTTATTGCTCTGAATATACTAGAATATATTATGACACAGGATAATAGCACCTCTTTCTGTAATTCACTCATTTTGACTTGGGGTGAAAGGTTAAAATACTGCTTTTATTGTTTTCAGACCTGCTGAAACATTTCAGCTCTGAATGTAATTTGTTAAGATATTCTTCTTACTCAGTTTGTAAAGAAACTAAGCCAGAGCGGTTTCTTTAGAGCAGATGTTGCTTATCTTGGGTTATTGGTCACCCATCTTTCTCGACTGTGTTTTTGACACACCACTGAATTGAGCATCATCCAATTTGTTGATAACACACATGGGAGATCTAGATATAACTAGAAAATAATCACCAGATCTTTCTGTTCTGTTAGGGGGGTTTGTTGTTGTTCTTTGTTGTTGTTCTTTGTTGTGGGGGTTTTTTGACAAAAAAACCTGTGTGTTATGTGCAAAATTCAGCCTTCCCAGTTAGATTATGTGTTTATATAACCATTCATTTAGGTTTTGATCTAATAACTGGCATGTCATTAGATGACCACAACAGAAATACATTGCGTTTCTTTCTAAATAGATTAATTGCACAGCTCTTGTTTTCTATATGGAAGTGCAACAACCTAGTCAGAGTGAAGAAGAATCAAATGCTTGTGGTATTTTTACTCAGTAAACAGCTTCTTCACAACAGGTTTGTTTCAGCAGACTTCGTATGAATACACTTCACAGTGACAGACAGTTAGCAAGGGGAAGCTACTGAGTTAATTATGTCTGTAAATCTGATGAGATTTATAGATGAGTTCTGTCAGATGAGTCAAAATAAAAACAATTATTGGGAATGTGCTAATAACAGATTACTGCCTATATGCCAATATTCTCCTCATCTGTACAGAGAAATAATGAACCTCATCAACATAGTGAGGTTTATCAGAGCAACAGACACTTTTGTGATCTGTATGTGGCTTTTCATAGGAAAAGCTGAGAACTGGTGCCAAATGTTGATTAAGTGTCTTAAAAAAAACTTACTGAAGAATCATATTTTTCTTAGTTGTTTACTGGACATCTCAGGTAGCCTATTCTGTAAAATCATTTCTAGAAAGGTTAATCTCTTATCAAAGTTTTTAACTTTACCTAAGTACTTTTAAAGAGTGAGATGAATTGTCCATCAAAGTATATCAGAACCAAATTATTCCTAGTACTTGCATTTGAAAAGAATTCTAAAACTGCAAATGTTTTAAAATACAATTTTAAACAACTGATAATTAAACCAGTTTCAGGTTCAATTCTGTTTTGTGAAGGTGGATTGAAACTCTTAACTTCTGAAGATTTTTATTTCTTTTTTACCCATCAGTTTGGAGTATAGTTTTTTTTTTTAAATATTAAACTGAATCAAGAACATGTGCTTTTAAGAGACCAAAAATCAAAATGCCTATAATTCACATTGTGCACAAGCTCCTTCCTATTGGAATTGCTACTGACAGTGTTTCTGTCCTCCCTTTAGGAGATTACAAGGTCTGACATCACAGTATCTTTAAAAGCAGCCATAGGAAATACTACTTATCTTCACTTTGATCTTGGAATTCATCCTTTTTCTTCAGTCACATAAAGTGCAGGCAAGATTTAAAAACAAAAAATAAAATAAAAATACTACTAACTTGGGAGTTTTGGGTGTTGGTTTTCGATTGGTTTGGTTTGCTTTGGGGTTTTTTTTTCCTGACTGTACAAGTAGAAGTAGCTTAACAGGGCCTTGTGCTTGGTAGCCATGAAGAGCTTCCTGTCTTGAAGCAAGTTTCCTTCAAGCTGTCAAAAGTGGGTTCTCAGGAAAGCTGTACTTGCTTTCTGAGAAGTGTGGCTGTGCTGCCATTATGCTTAAAAGAGAATCAGTGCAGCTTTATTCCCAAAATCTCATGCCTGGGCAGAAGCTCTGTAGGTAGATCCATCATAACTTCTTGAACATCTTCTCTGACATTCAGATTAATTCTGCAGCAGTGCTGTAATAAGAGACTAAAATCTAAACGAGTGAGTTCCCATTTATGCTTGACAGAAAGTTGCTCCTTAATCTATGCTGAGGGGAAATGTAATCAAAGTACCCACATCAGATAACTGCGTAGAGGCAGCCGCTTGGCCTTTGGCATGTAGAGAGTCTAAGAGGTAAATTGCCTGACTTACAACATAACTACTGCCATTAATATTAATAAAGAACATATGCTTGTATACCATGAACCCAAAGTATAGGAGAGCTGGAGTGTAAGAGCTGTCATTGGCCATATTTGGATCTCTTCGTAAAAAGTAAGAGATGAAAAAAGTTAATAGATCAGCGACTTCATCCTTGCAATACAGTCTACCAAAATCTAATAAGCCCAAGCATTCAGTTAATTTGATTGAAGATTTTAAATAATCAAACTAAATCAAAATCATGCATTTTAAAAAGGAATCCAATCAAAGTTCTCTCATTATGGCCATACGGATACACATCTACATGCATCTCTGTACATCGACTGTATATGTCTAGGTATACAATCACAACTGAAAGGAACACTGCCTCTAATAACCCTTAAAGAGTAATACAGAGGTTTGAGGCCTAATTAGCAGTAACGTGAGCAGAAAATTGATTGGAAGATAGATGTGAGGATGAAGTTGCTTATACTAAAGAAGAAAACCCATGCTAGAGATATGTTTGCCTTCTTAGCCTTTGTTACAGGGAGTGAGAGTGGCCCTTGCCAGCAAAAGGGCAATAGAATAATTCTTTTTAAATGAGAATGACTGAATTTTCAGAAGAGCTTATTCATCTTGCTAGATGGAAAGGTAGATGTACAGCATACAATAGTTTATGAAAGCATAATCAAAATCTGATTCTGAGATATCTATGTTTTAATGGCAACTTTCATGACATAAAATGAAACTTAATTTATCACCATGATTATTAGTTAAAGGACAGTGATAAGTCTCTGAAATACCACCTGTCTCAAGAAGCTATTGCTGATATTGTCGAGAAGATATTTGGCCATTACATATCACCAGATAATAGTCGCTCTGTAGAGGTCATATTTAAATGACTATTAACTTGTTATTTCTTACATCCTACCATTGAAGGAAGGGGTATCCTTAGTTATTTGGTATTTATCCCAAATCAAGAATTACTGACATCTCTTTGAAATTTCAAAATGGGTCTATATTTTCTTGATATATTTGCCCTGTTCATCTACCAAAATTTGTCTTGCTGTTTTTCAGATACAAACAAAACCCACCCAAACAAAAAAAGTCCTTTATAGTTCTTTAATGTGGCACTTTATTTAATGTCTGCCAATCTCAAGTGTTACAGCTTTACCTTTTATCAACAACAAGGAGAGTTTTCGGGCTTTTGTTTAATTTCTATCTGCAATATTTCCCACAGATTTTGGCTGTGTATAAACAGTATAAACATGCAAACAGTCTGAGTTGGTTTTGAAACACTAAATAGATAATTTTCTTTTAATTATTTTTTTTCTCAAACTGCTGGAGCTGGCAGTCTTTTCTCAGCATACAAAGATGATTTTCAGAAAGAAATACCAATAAAAATCAACTGTCAAAACCATATTCACATCTGAAGTCCACCTTTATCTGGCAGTTTGCAAACAAATACCTTTAGAGTGGAATATAATTATTATCTGCTCTACTGATAAATTTCTCATCAAAGCCATAGAAATTTAATTCAAATGTCTCTTCCAAAGATCTTATTCTTCATTGTTTTTACCATATTTATTTACAGTTCTCTCATAACTTCTGGAAAAGAACATTTTCGGTATTTTTATATTCTTAGGCCTGATTATTGCTGCAATTTCAATGGAGAAGTTTTCATCAAAGTGTCTCCTATCTTTGTCTTCCTTCTCCCTTCTTAAGAAAATGCAATTTTATTTTTTTTTTCCTGGATATGCTTACCTCATCATTATATCTTTTCTAAAAGAGAATCTTTCTCAGAATTGATTGGTTCACATAATGTATTTTACGCAGAATGAGAAGTTACTATGGCCTTGGTAAAAAATGAAACACTTCTTTTGCTACACTTTTGGCAAGAATAGTTAGTTCTGGGCTGGAACTTAAAAGTGCTGGCCTAAATTCCTGGTTTTACCACAAACCTTTTATGGGGAGCATAAACAAATAATTGAATTTTCTCTTTGCCTCAAGTCTCTATTTTGTTAGTGGGGATATTCATACTTTCCATTTTTCTAACAATTTCAATAGATCAAATACTCAGGACACATTTTGGTGCTCTAGTTGTACAGATCATATATATAAAGTAAAAAACTTCATAGATATGCTTCATGTGTTTCATAGGCAATAAGGTGGTGTTCATTGCAAGGGAAGACTGAAAATGAATTTGAAAGATGGTGTGTGGTTCTAAGTGGGATTTTGATATTTTGTGCTCTGCAACCTTGCACTAGTTAATATTTTGGATTTCAGTGATTTTTTTTCTTGGTAACTTTAAATTGGGTTATTTTATTGATACATTCAGTATGTAAAATAGGATGTAAGTTAAATTTCTGGTATACGTGAAGGATCTACTTTTTTTTTTTCTAGGTTAAACCCAAAGATTTTCTAATCTAGTAAAATTTTGATTACTTTACCAACACTTTGTGGTCATTACAATTAAACCTGTGGCCAAAACTGTTAAAATTTTCCTCTGCACTCAGTCATTAAAATCTTTGTAAAGACCATTACTAAAAGATCTCCTAGTTGTCCAAATAATCCATAAATTGCATGTATTTAAAGGAAAACATTTTGTAAGATTTCTGCAATATTTATTGGAGATGGAGTCATTTGGTATGGAACACATTTATTAATTGAACAACAAACCAATTAAATTCAGAAAGTTCTGAATTTCGCCAGTAAATAAGAAGAGTCGTCTTAAGTGAATCATTTGTATTCCAGTAAAAAAATAATCAAACCTGGGTGCTGTAACATGGAGAATCATTGAAGTTTCCAATATAAATTCAGAGTCATTCTAATGATAACTTCACTGGTAGTACCCCTGGTAGAGAAGCAGAATTTATTTCTTGGCTGCAGTAGTATGTTACTTTAGCTACCAAGTAATTACCAGAGGTTGTTCTTTGTCTGCAGGGAAACATATGTTCAAAAGTAACCCAGCAGACATCTGTGTAGTTTACTAGGCTCTGCTCTGTGTGTGGAAATGTTTCTGTGCAAAAGTGTGGGTATAAATGAGCCTATGTTCTGTGTATTCAGCCAGTGTGATGATCTGAAATAACTCCTGCTGCTTTTGTTTTCCTTAATAAATAAGTTTAACTATGACTCATATGGTACCCTGTAACTCGCTGATGAAGATTATTTCAGGTTTGCACTGCAAATACAGAAGGTGTCTCGCTGAAAAATAACATTGATTTCTGATAACAAAGAAAGCCTACATTTTCCTTCTGCAGTTTCTTCCCTCTAGGCTAATTTATTTTTTTCTTGAAACTTCTTACTCTAAGCTTACTGATAATCTTCATTGTCAGAATTTCTGTGTTTCTACTTTGGATGTCCCTTTTCTTTTCAGTTTCAAGCCAGATGTAGATCTGTAACTTAGACTCCATAACGAGCAGCGATATTCTCACCAGATTCCTGCTAAACCTGACACCTTTGAAAGACTGCCTTTCAAGCAAAGCTCTCCTCTGGTTGCTGAGGAGAGAGCTTTCTAAGGCAGGGCGATAGATCTGCTCCTCTTTTCTTCCCCAAGAATAGAACGGGTCAGTTTATAGTGTTAATGAAGAAAATCCACTTAGTGTTTTACTTCTGAAAAAATGCACAGAATGTGCCGTGCCTGATCAGTTCGGTACCGCAATCAGTACATCAAACACTGTAGCTTTTTGGACACGTTTCATTACTTTAAAAATTAAGTATTTTCTCAGACTTATTCCTTGTAGGGGGTGGAGGTGCCTGTAGCAAAGGCTACAAGTCAGAAGGAATGTCAAGAAGGAACACTTAATAGCTGTTGCATATAATATATACCCAAGCCACTTCGTTCACGCAGAGAATTTGATTGCCAGGCAAAAGACTTGCACAGCTCTTTAAATTGTAAATTAATCAGAACAGTGTGATTTCTGTGCATTTAATACAATTACTGTCAAGGAAATTAAATACAGCATAGAATTTTATTGTTTGGTAGTGTGACAAGACAAAGCTTGTAGTAAAGGTAAGTTAAGGAATGGCAATTCTTTCATTGGTGGCACGAATTTAAATAATCATCTCAAAAGCATAGTCTTGACATGCTGAAGTTGATGTCAAAAGTATACCAAAATGTTGGGATGCTTTTTAAGAATTTAAAAAAATATTGCTTCCTTATGAAAGAGGCAATCAGGGGAGAGATGATTAATAACAGGGGAAAAAACCCCACATAGAATAGAATAACAAATACTGGAAGAACAGAGAAAATGTCTTCGTAAGTGTCTGTCACACAAAAAAGTAGTATTTGTGTCCACCTTAGCCCAGAGGCTTGATGAAATACTTGAAGAAAAGATGTATTTGCCTGCTGTTGAAAGGATAATAATCAAGTAGCGAATACAACTCAACTGTCTATCTTCATCAGTTAGTTTCTCATTCCTTTGCTCCTAGAGTGTGAATGTCTCTCAAGTCTTGGCACTATTACAGTGAGATCATTGACCCATGATTTTTATCTCTCTTTAAACCCTAAGAGAAACAAAGAGCAAGACTTGTATTGAAAAGCTAAATTGGCAGTTCTTCCTGACCTGAAGACTGACCCTACCTCATTTCTCTCATCTTGAAGTAGAGACACTTAACTCCATTAGGACTTTACAGCACAGTAGGTAACTTAATCATGTAATGGAGGAGCACACACCTTTTTATTTCTTCCCTCCCCTCATCCCCCCAGTAGTAAGATTAGCTGTTTTTACCCAGATAACTTCTAAGTGGGTAGTAACTTGTTTGTGTGTGACACAACCGAAGTCAGTTTAGCTGGTGGGTACTGTAGCAGGAGCAGTGCTGAGGAGAGAGGCTCACGTATGAAAAAGAAGCTTTCGTTCATGTTTTAAAACAGCTTAATCTTGAATTTAAAAAGAAATATATGTCAGAGGAGCTGGAGGAAAGTGTTGGCAAGTGGCTTCTTGTAGGCTTTTTCAGTCCTTGTGTCAGTTTATTCCAGTGTACATCTGCTGGTAGACTTGTGTCAGACTGAATGAAGTTCTTATATCTCATTATTTTAACAGCTAAAGGAGTTACTTTTTGCTGTAACTGTCACGATTTTTTCAGTTTGATAAGTGACATCTTTTAGGTATTTTCACTTAGCTAGATGCTACATTGTAGGCAGGCCAATGACTTACATTATAAGGTTCTAATTTGTTGTACCACCTTTAGGAGTAAGTGTATTAAATAGCTAATTTGATTTGTATTAGCAAATTAATCGGTTTGTCTAACAGTACACAGAATTAGTTGCACTAAGCATTCATATTTGGTGGGATTTGTTATAATACCTCCTGATACTTAATTATTTTTGAACTTGAAATAACTCAAAAGGCTAATATCCTGACTAAGTTCATCTGGTTAGTTGCTGGTGACTTTATAAACAGCATTAGCAAAGTTAGATTTAAATTTGCATTTCAATAAACCTTGAGAAGGAAAAAAAAAAGTGAGGGAGGGATTAAATAGTAGCACAGGGTATGCTAGTGTCAGACTTACCTAAACAAGTTAAGAGGAATTTATGCTGAATCCCAAGGACACTTTCCCATGTTATTGTAAAGTTCTTCAGTAATTGATCCTATTGTGGTTACCTGCGGTGCTTCTATATTCTCCTTAAAGTACACAGTGACTATTACAAGTCACTGAAGTTCTGGAAGCAATTTTATCGTTCATGCAAACCGTGGAAGTTTTATAATTAGCTTTGGAGAAGAGCAAGACTGGAAACCAACAGATAATTAGCTAGAAAGGATGAGTCCCCATTAGCAACTGAAGACTTTGGTAGAGTTTCGCTTGAAAACTGCATTGGCAGCTGTATGCCAGTTCTGATACACATTATGCTTCTGAAAAGGGAAACTCTGGCAACTGCTTTCCATAAAACAGCCAGCTTCAGTGCCAGCTTGGTCCAGCTGGGCCATATGGAACCAGCAGCAGTGGCAGCCCTACTCCTCTCTCCCGTCCTTCTTGATCCATATGGAATAGGAAGAAGCCAAGCTCCAGCAGAACTGGCAGGCTAATTTTGGTGTCTAGCAAAGCTGTGCCTCGGCGAAAGAACGCTACCTGGGGCATCATCGCTGTGTCTTCTGAGCAATTCTGCAAGTTGTTGTAATGGTTCTCTGGAGAACAGTGCTTTCGAAGGGGCTGGAGTTACAGTCTCAGCTTGGCAAGTTCCAGAAGAGGGTAACAGCCAAACAGCGCAATCCTGCATTCCTCTACCTCTTAAAAATAATGCAGCATTCTCTTCTTCCTGGGGTATCTATGGCTTGTCACTCAAGCTGCAGTTATCGTTCTTATGTCGATTATGTAATGGGTGCCATGAGAAATTTTATCCAAAACATTGGAAGATGCTATCTATATATAGCTCGCTGAACTGTCGTGCTTGCTGGGAGGGAAAAAGATTCTTTTACATTATTTTAGGATCAAAATTACATGTTCATAAGGCAGAAAATTGCTACCCTCAAGTCTGAAGTTATATGAGAACAGTATGAGCTTTTTATGAAATGAGAAAGCATTTGTCTCATCTCAGATGGAACATTATTGTGTAATGTATGTCAGATAAAGAGGTTGTATGCTGTCTTGGGTGATACTGCTTTTAATGAACAAATTTGCTATTTTTTGTTTCTACTGCTTATATTTTACATTGTGAGGAAGAGTATTGTGTCTCTTTTCTTAAAGAATAATGCTGCTTAATTAAAGAAACACGCTGTTGTCATGGACAAGAGAGCAGATATGTTGGTTTTTCCCCCTCCCCCAAATTTCCAATTCATCTCTTCTGAGGAAAGTAGCCCAAAAGAGACACTTTTTTTTTTTTTAAAGAGTATTACTTTTTAGTGGCTGCACTTATACTGTTCTGTGTCTAGGTTTTCCAAGAAAACAGGAATCTAAATTTATCTATGTATGTATTTGCTGTCTGAAAGCAGCTTTTGGAGTTGGGTTTAGAATGATAATGTGGATATTTCTAAAAAGAAACCTCATTCCTACCTCCTGCTATAGAGCCCAGTCAAGGATAGGATCCCTGCTAGTCCATCTGTCCTTACTGACACAATGCTGGAAAAGGTGGAGAACATGTGGGAGTATTTCCTAGGTGGATCCTGGCATCAGAGGTGTGTGCAATTTCCAAGTGGGAATTTGCACACTCATGAAAGCACATGGATGAGAGGAGGGAGTTTTGTTTCCTTCAGCTGAAGGGGAATGTGGAAGAGAAGAGATCTTGTCAAACAGAAAAGGCAACAAAGGGTTCCTGAGAACCGAGGGAGTTGTTTGGGGTTAAATGGCTAATATATTGGATTGGCATCCAAAGGCAATTTCTAAACAAAGCTTGCTGGTTTAGGCTAATCTGCTCTGGAGTGTTGTTAGTAGCCATTTTATCAATATAAGCTTTTACTTTTGATTCAGGAACCGGAATTTCTTTCTTATTAAACGTATGGTCTGAAAATTTCAGTCAATTCTAGAAAAAATAAAAAGATCGGAGAAGCTTCAGTCTCCAAAAATGAGTCTAATTAGAATATCAGTAGCTGCTTTTCCTGTGTAACTGCAATAAGCATCATGGGAAATTAGCAAGATGATTATGGGAATTGTTGCTCAATGAACTTCACTGACTGTTTGGCAAATAGTCCATTTGTAATGAAATGCTTTGTGCCATGTACCGCTCACTTAAAAAGATATTCTTAGATTCTGGGATTTCTTTTATACCCAGTTCCTCAAATACTTTAACCTATTGAAACTTCTGTGTAAAGGAGGAAAATAAAACCTGCAAAGTTTGGTTTTAAGCAAGTAATTCCACTTGGTGAGGTACTGCCAAAGAAAATGAGCATTTTGGCTTTTCTTTTTTTCATGGTCAGTGCACGATCTTTTTTCACAGATTTTTAACAGAGGACACTAATTAAAAAGTGTTGATGCCTGCACATATTGCATAAAGAAGTTTTTAGTTATCACTCTTGAATTATTTGCTGGTGAAAGATGGATTAGTTTAGAAATAGACATTGCACATACACAAACTGCAAGTTCAAAAAAGCGCTTGGCAGAAATAACTGAAGACATAAGAGACGAGCTTTCTGTAAGGAGAAATATGAAAGCAATGGCTGAGATTTGGTCAAAACTTGTCCTTATATGCATCTGTCCCCATTTTTTACTGTAGGACAGGCATGAGATTGCGTACAATATTGTCAACTCTGATTTTGTCATAACCAAGTAAATGTATTTTGTCTGTTTTTCTTCTATCTGTGTGCTTTTAGCATACTTTCTTTACAATCACTGTCAATATAGTTCTTACTGCTTTCTCTCTCATGCCCGGAGAAGATTTATGGTATATGTAAGAAAAAAAAGAGTGGTACTGTATGAAGTTTACCTCTCAAAAGGAGTCTTATAAACCATGGACTCTGACAGAAGCACACACATACTGCTCCTGTTTTGTATTTATTTAAAAGCTGCCAGTCTGCCAGTGAATTTGGTACCATCCTCAGAGAAGAGAAGCTTTATGCCATTGCCAAGTAGCATCTCTTTGATTAAACGCATCAATTAATTCTGCTGTAATCTAACAAAATGGGGTCCTTTTGACTTTAACCTTTCTTAATGTGGCATGTCTGTTGCAGACAAGAATGTTTTTAATTGAGGAAATAATGCTGTGCACACCAAAGAACGCTGCTTTTTCTAGTAGAGATCGAGCAAACTAGCCCTGTAAAATACTCCTCGGTGTGTTCTGCAGTGGGTTTAGGTAGCACTGTCAGCCAGGAACTTTTATTTATCGCTGATGACCAGCATTGCTGGAAGAGTTGTGGGACTCAAGTTGTGCTGCTTTTGGGCCATTTAAAGATCCACAGTAAATCTGGAAGAATAGTGAGTGCTCCAGTCCAATTCTCAGTTATGTTCTACCGAGTGGAAATTTTCTTACACCTTCATCCTTGGATTACACTTTGCAGCTTAATCCTGCACCATTGATGGCAAAGAAGACAAACCAGTTTCCACTGGATGCCAGAGCCACGTTGTACAGCATTTCTCCCCCAGTGCCCACCCCGTTGCAAGTGTATGCTGGACTGAATTGCTAAAAAGTTCCTGCACGAGTCTGGCTGTGTGATACCTGAAATGAGCTTAATGAAATGACACCAGTTCTCAAACTTCTCAGATCCTTTACAGTGTACGATGTGATGCTTATGTGTCCAGGTAGCCACTGGAAATTCATAATTAAGGGATGGGAAAATACGGTGCTATTTCCCTTTTTCATCTATTTCTAATAGAATCCAATAATTACTTGAAAGCAGAGAGAATTAATGACTGAAACAAGTGAGCATGGCATTTATAGACTTACATTAAAGTTACCTGATGCAAGGAGGCATTAATCAGAATTTACAAGAAGGAGCAATTTTCATGTTTCTATCCTGATGTAGGTCAAAGTTGGGGGGTTTTGTTTATTTCTTTTGTTGTGTTGTGTTTTTTTGTTTGTGGTTCTTTTGTTTTGTTTTTGTTTGGGTTTTTTTTACAGGGCTTCCCTGCAGTCTAACATAGGCTCAAAAAAACCTGTAAAAATTGTTTTAAATAAATATACAAGGTAACGAGTTAAATTAAAATTAATGAAATTAATTAAACCACCAAACTCAAATTCTTCAGTATTTCTGTTCATTAAGTGCTGCAGTCATAAATTAGATGAGATCCAGACTGACAGAGAAGAATGTACCTTAAAATTGCCTTTTTCGCTGTAATCTAAAGAAAGAATTGGTGAAGAAAAAAATGTAAAGTTATGGCAATGCTTTTAATTAATAGTGAATATCAGCAATATGGAAACATTCTTTAAGTACTGCAGTGCTCCGCAGTATGCTGATATGTGCTGACTATAAAGATGTTTGTGAAGACTGAAAAATAGAGTGCTGTGACTTGTCTCTTTTTGGATTATCGCAGATAGTTCACAGCTTCCACCTGAATTTGTACAAACGTGTACTTCTCTGTGATGAACTAACACAGATAAATGCTCCTGACTTCTGGTTTTGATGAAGCGATGCTCAGGAAAAACATTAATCTGGCTTCATTTTATTTTTTTTTTTCCTTGTAAAGCCACTCGAAATCCTACATTTATAAATCAGTGAACAATGTCATGTAATGAAAAGTATGTAATCCCATCAAGTAAAATAGAGATGTTTTATAAATTGTGATGATTGGTTTATGAAGATGCCTACTGTTCTCCCACCCCCCCCTTCTGATTTGAGCATGATTATACATTCTAGCTCTTGAGTTTCAACCAGGAATTCATGCTGATTATTTTTCTTTAGCCATTAATGTAGGTTAAGCTCCTCACATATGAGGCTTATTGAGGTTTTTGCCCTTCTAAATCCTACGTTGCGTAAAGTTTTATTACAAACTATTTTTAACTACTCTTGAAACACTGTGTGAAAAGTCCTGTAGAAGCTAAGATGGACTCTTTAGGGTATGCACAAAGAAGAGGTACCAGGAAGAGACGAAACGTTGCCTGTTCCTTTTACGTGTTTTATGTGTAGTGAAAGGCCATATCCACATTTGGAGTGAGAAGTTGGAGTCTTTAAATTGCTGGAGAATAGGATCTGGTTTAGTTTGAGTAAGAAAGGCTCTTTATTTTCCCTGGAACTGTCAAAATAATGAGTTAAGTGCTGATAGTGCACTGACTTGGCAGGCAGATGGTACAAATATAGTATGCTGAAGAATAATTCGCTTACTGCCTTGGACATTAACTATAGACTATTCCATTAAGGAAAGACATGGTTGGCTGGTGAGATTCTCCTTTGTGTCTTAGCCCAGATGCCAAAATGTGATGATTGTGTGTGCTAGGAAATGAGTACGTGGCTTGAGCAGATTTGGGCCCGTAGACTAGAAGCCGTGTACAAAATAGAAAAACAGGTTACTTTTTAACTTCTTTTTTCCCCTTTTATTATTTCTCTTTGCATTTTCTATTTTCTTTGAAATTGATTAAGCCTGTAATGGTGAAGGTCCTCAGCTGCTCAGTAGTAATAGGACCACAGGGCTCAATCCAGCAAAACGCTGAGTGCTCTGAACCCAGTGCAATAAAGCATGTAAGTACATACTTACAATTACGAATCTGATTGGTTGCAGTGGGGCTTTCCATTTAACTGCATGCTTCATTTCTTTCTGGGTTTGAGGGAAAAACAATGTTGCACCTTCTAGAGATAAGCTCCTATTAAGAACGCATTTCTTTAATTGTTACTGTTGATGCAGTTTGGGGCTTCTACCTGCAGAAGTCATTGCTGTTTGATTTTGAGTGATCGTAGCTCACCTAAGGAATACTTGACATACTCCTATGCCAGGTTAATCCATTCCTCATTAACCTTTTTTAATTTTTTTTTAAAATTTCTTTAAGTCAGCCCAAGTTTTTCAGTAGTCTGATAGAATGCATGATGATTTGGTAATCCTTTGTTACATAAAGTTGAACAAATTTGGTCAAACAAGCATAAGAATTGAAAAATTTGATGGTGTAAGTAAAGGCTCAATTAATGTCAGTTTGCTACTTGTCCTTGCTCTGTTGTTCATGGGATCATTGCATGAGCAGTATCCAAATACGTAATAACTGCTTTTAAAAATCAGAGACCAA
Source organism: Actenoides lindsayi (assembly GCA_025331215.1). Classification (NCBI taxonomy): domain Eukaryota; kingdom Metazoa; phylum Chordata; class Aves; order Coraciiformes; family Alcedinidae; genus Actenoides; species Actenoides lindsayi. The sequence continues at coordinate 162,095 of WTSP01011489.1, forward strand.
TTCTGGGAGGTCAGCTCTTCATCTTTTCTTTTATTTGTGATTCCCAGTTGGTCCTTATAGGAAAAGGAACATTTCCCTGTTTCCCCTTTGAGGGAATGGAGAAAGACATAGTCCCCAGTGCCTAGTACATGATTTTAACGGGGCACATAGTCACGAACCATCACCAGTAAGATACGATAACTCAAGTGCTGTAAGCACTGGGAGAGCAGGCTTGTCAAGTGTGTTGTAAATTAAGTACCTAGCATTGGTGATTGTGATAGCTGTAGTAACCAGAACACATCTGAGGGATAGTTTGTCCAAAGCAAAAATGTATGAAACAGAGCAGAAGAAACAGTGTTGAGACTAGCAGTAAGGATGTGAATTCTTATAAAGAATTGTCTCGGTGCACATTCCAGAGTAGAATAAATGGGCCCAGGGTTTTACGTTTAACTACAGTTGAAAAGAGTAAAGAATTTCTCATGGTATCAAAAAGTTTATGCAGTACAACTAACCTCAGTACCCCCCCAAAAAAAAAGCTCTAACCAAACTTACAGCAATTAAAGGTTCCTTCTGTTTCACTGTGAAGTTAAACCAGCAAAACACTGGGAAAGACAATCCATTTCTGACTTTGTCACAGGAAGAGTTAGTTCATAAGACTGGACTTTTCCATTATGCCACTTTGATTTTCTGTGAGTTTGCAGAACATCAAAAGCAACTTCCACAAGCCTGCAGTTGAATTCTCTTAGACCACTGCAAAATAGCTGAAATTTCTCTGAATTGCTGCCTGATTCATGATTAAAATCATATTAGGGAGAAGTATTGTCCTCTTTGTAACTTTGAGGAAAAATTGGGTGTTTGACCTTGCGTTTGCTGAAGACCCTAGCCAGCTTGCTGTGCCTACCTTTCAGGCCCACTTGCCATCTCCAGGCTTTATGGTACATTTTCCTTGAGGCACTGGTGCTTTCATTTTGCTTGACTTAAAATAACAGGAATGTTTTCATAAAAAGGACCAGCCAAAGCTAACTTCAGTGTTTACCCTGAAGCATGATCCTCGTGAACACATGGGGGTTTATTCATCCAAACGTTACAGAAAGTGGTTTTAAAAAAAATGACACTTAGATTCACCAATTTCACTGTAAATGAAGGCCCACAGCCTTCCCCCTGGGCCTGCCATTACAAAGAAAGGTATAGATTGAAGAAGAGGGGAAGACTTTTATGTCTAACTCAAACATGTCAAGTGTTCACTTCTTTGCTGAAGAAGAATAATGCATTTAATTAGACTATCATTGTGACAAATCGGTTGTGATGAGGCTGCCTATCTCAGGAGAGTGACGCTAATCTTTCCTGTAGTTTAAAGGCTCTCCTGTGTTGGCAAGAGATAGGAAACTAACCTTTTTGAGGCTGTGGGAAAACAAGAAATTCTTTATAATAGAAATTATTGGATACTTATATGTGTTGGGTTTGGTTTTTTTTAATGAGGAGTGGTTTTGAGGACGTAACAGTTTTGAAGGACTAAATCCCACTAATGCCTCAAGCACTGCAGCACTCAACTTGTGAGTGTCTAAACTCTGCCCCTGTAGTGGAGTCCGAAGCCTACAGTTCAACTCTCCCATACAGTAAGGAGAGGACTATGCACCTGAGAAAGCTGATCCAGAAATTTATCTTGCTAACTAAAGGATCATCTTGAATGAACTGAGAGGATTACAGAGCAGTGTGGACTGTGCTTTGGCAACTGAGACACGCTCTGAGCCACTGAGTGCAGGTGTTGCTACTTTTGCTCTGCAAAACCCAGGATCCTCCCTGCAGAAAAGGTACTGAGATGTTTCTTTCTCAGCATTCAACATGCCTGTTTCATTTCAGAGTGTGGCTTGCACTGCATCACCTCCAAAGACTGAGCAATGTAACAATTAGCAAACTATTCACAAATCTTTATGATCATATTTTCTCCTACAGGGTTTGGCATAAAGAGAAATAAAGGATGATTTTGTTGTACTTGAAGAAAATTTTGAATGCTTGCTTTAACCTGTCAGGAGTGGTCCTTCAGCATCTTGTGAAGTTCAGTAAAAATAAACAGTACTGCCTAGACTACTGTAGGTAATGCTGAATTGATACACTTCATTGGAAAGGACAGAACACAACGTAGGTCATCAGCTTTTGGTGAAATCCGTACACGCTCCTCACACATCACTGTTTCCGAAAGACAAATGTTTTACCATTTCTAATGCTCCATCTTAGCCTTTTCTAAAGGACGGCTGCACTCTTAACTCACTCCCTCTCCCTCCCAATATCTTGTTTCCTAACCTTTTTACCATTTTGTCAGAATTAGTCTTTGGTCTATCTCTCGTCTTCTGCTCCTCCCGAGGCGTCAGTAAATGTGAGTGAAGTCATGGTCTTCTCTTTTTCACATATAGCTTCGTAAGTATTTCTGAAAACAATTGGTAGTTTTAAGCCTCCATGTTGTAGATAAACATAAATTTTAGACAGCTGTGTTAATGTCTTTTCTTTTTTTTTTAATTTAATTTATGTAGATGGCAAAAAATTGTAGTGTTAATTCCTTACTGTCCCATGTTCTATCTGCACATAGCAAGGTTCTTGGGGCAGGCAGCTGCATAACATCAGCTAGGAGGCTGAGGCAGCAGAAGCATGTGAACGATGGTGTTGACTAGTAAATGTGAACCTAAATTAGGCTGTTGATCCAAAGTGACCAAATATTCTAGTGAGAGATTGGGGAAATAGGCTGTTAGGAGCTCCTTTAGAAAGCATGGGTACTGCTCTGAAAGCACTGCCTGGACTGACTGTGCAGGAACGGTCTGAGGGGCCTCCAGTCAGGGGGTACCTTTCATTTATTTATTACCAGCAGAAGATGCAACCACCTGTATGGTACAGCTGGGGCGTGTGAAGATGAATAGACTTTGTTGGAATGTTAATTAGCTTTTGTAAGTAACTAAACTATTAAACTGACCACCACACTGCAAAAACCACTGAAGGTCACGGGGGACAGTTGGGTGGGTGATGAGTATTTTCTACTCTTCCATACTGAAGTGTCAGCTGTACCTATAGAAATCAGTGAGATGATGTTTCTCAAAAGAGCTGTTCACCTTCTTCCTGCAGGTTTACCCTTAATAGCGTTATCACAAAGAACCTGAAAGGACTTTCACTTGTTTGTAAGGTGAACATATATTCAATTACCTCTCTTATCCCAACCATTAAAAATTAGCTGTATAGATCTGAAGTTTATATTGATGAACAATTAATTAGATTAGTTGTCCTGTTGAATAAAGGCTTAATGCAATAGACTTATTGGGAAAATAGTTACATACCTAGAGAGCTGATATCACAGAAGGAATCTATTTATTTATTTTTCCATAATGGAAACAGCCCCCAGGACATGGTGAAGATAAGAATGCTTATGTGACCTGATCTTTATATAGCTACTTAAATATTGTGCGATTAGTTCCTATATTAAGTTACAAATGTGGAGGCTGAAGTGTAAGTCTTCCACGCTGTTGGCCCTTCCAGTGAGCTGCTGGGACAGATAAGCAACCGGAGCTGCCATATGCTTGCAGGATGGCAGATTAACCTTGCCTGCCTTGTACCTAACAGAGAAACGGTGTCATCTTGCTTCGACCTATGTTTGTTAAATATAGCATCTGGTAAAATAAAGAGAGTGAGCGTGTATGTGAAAATAATCAGCTTGAAACACCTTGTTATTCAGACTGAAGGATATCTGTTCTCTCCCAAAGATCAGATGCAGGGGCTTGAATAGCCCTGCTGGCTGCCTGACACAGTGTGAGCGTCACCTCGAGCAGCAAATGAAGCGTATGTGTCCGTGAGATAACTTGAAGCTAAGGAAATTCCATTTTCCAGTGCTAGTTTCGGAAATCACGATGTGTTTATATGTAATATGTTAAAAGGAATTTTGCTGTATCAATTCTTAGGATGTTTTGTTTCCCCCAGTACACGTCGGGATTCTGTACACTCGCAAACTGATCTAATTTGCTGGAGTCAGAGGTTAGTTGATATTCCAGAATATGTAAACATCTGCTTAATGAGATCTGATTACTATGATCCTATTTAAATGACTGAACTTTGGCAACAGTTTTTTTGCTATGGTGTATCTCAATATTTATCTAGTTGTGTCTGAAGTCACACCTTAGTTTGAGGAGATAGAATCACTGTCTAAAAAAGCCATCACTTTTCCCTCTGCCCTTGCCCTGGTCTCTAGCCTTCCTGCTATGTCCAAGCAGGAGAAGCAGATGCAAATGTTAACAGAAAGTTATAAAGCACATTTTAAAGGAAACACTTGGAAAACAAATGTTTACTTGGAGGCTTGTCTGTAATTTAAGATGTATTTTATTTTACAAAATTCTGAGAGGACACCTAGCAAAAATTTTTCTTTGCAGAAGGAACATTACCATCAAAGACTAAAGAAATGAGTCACACCAGCAATAATTTAATGCACATAGCAAGTGGGCAAGCATGATGGACTTTTGCCAAACCTAAAAAAAACCAAGAAAGAACAACTACAGAAATCCCTGCCCCCCCCCCCCCCAAACAAAAATAAATAATAGAATATCTCAAAGACAATATTTGGGACTTGCTCTAAAAGATGGACCAAAATGGACTTTCGCAGGTGCAAACAAGAGCTTTTCTCCCTTTCTTCTACACATTGCAAATGTGATATTTGTATGTTTTATTCGCTGATAACTGCCATTATTCTTCTCTTATTCTCCTATTCTCTGATAAAGTGTGAGTTTCATTTCTGGTTATGCTGGTTTATATCTGAGCTCATGACACAGTCTACTTGGCACTGCTCGGGTGAGATGGCTACTCACCCGTCCTACCACAGAAGCACAGCAGATGTCACGTTTTAATTTCCAGTACGTATGAAACGAATTGTAATGCTTCCCTGGGAGCTACTGATACTAGCAGGTAGACCTTGAAAATATCCTTTAATCCCTGGCTGAAATGTCCTGCTGCAGATGTGAATGGCTTTGCAGCAAAGGGCTGCTTCCTCCCATCTCTGCACAGTTCTTTGTGACACAGCTGTAGATTCCTCTTAAAGATTTTTGTTTTCTAGTAAACTGCAGTACTTACCTTGAGAGAAGACAATGAAGAAAGATGCACAGAACTGCGATCCTAAATATTTAAAGCAGTTTCATAATGTCTTTTTTTTTTTTTTCACTTTATGCTGAATAATTGAGAGTGCATATGGAACTAATCATTGTCTTTTTGAGAGGAATTTTGAGAATTCACTTAAGCATGACACTGAAAATGAATACACTGGGTGTCACAACAGCGACCAAATTATGGTATAGATTGCTATGTTAAAGCATAACCTGCTAAGGTTTTTCTCTTTCTTCTTCTACAGTTTTAGAAGCTCTCTCTTTCAAACTGTTTGGTGGGTGCACGATAAATTTCGATCAATTATTTCTGATGGGGCTGACTTTAGCACTTTCCCAACTAAATACTGCAGAAAGCCCTCTTTGTATTGAAAGTGGTACGCTGGGGTTGTTACAAGAGAAGTATCATCCTATACTGATAAAAGAATAGATGAGAACCATACGTGTGTTCCTGTGTGCAAAGAAGGAATTCTTTTAATACACGGGTAGAATTTGGTATCCATGGTCCAAGAGCAAAGTCTTATCTTCTGCCTGAGTTAGAACTGCTCCCAGAAGTATTTCCTGAATCTTCCCTATCTGACCAGTGATTTAGAATTGGGATTTAATGCAAAATGACCTTACAGATTAATTTAGTAAGAATGTAGCAGATGGTCACTATTTAAAATAAATAAAAAAAAAATTTCTTTTAAATTGTGAGCACTTCAAAAAGTGATTCCTCTAGCCACAGCCTGCAGCTCATCACGGCCAAGTCCTTTCATTTTCCATCTTTTACCTACCCCTGGACCCTTTCTGCCAAGGGTCATGCAGTACTTGACCACCACGTGACAAGCTTAGGGAAGCTGGGCATCTTTCCTCTGCAGTTCTGAACGATTTATATTGGGAACAGCATAACAGCTCTAAAAAAGAACTTTCTGTGTTGCTGTTTTGCATTAACTTCCATGGGGTTTCACAAGCACTACTGGTTTTATATTTAGCATATAATTCAAGTGACATTGAAGTGGTATTGTTCTCTACCATGAACACTTCCTACTGTAGATGGCTAGTTTCTCCCACGTGGTTGAAGTCCATACTGTAGATTTTCTTATACCACGAGGAGCTGCTGCTGCTGCAAATAAAATTCTGGGTGACCCAGAAGCTTACTGGTCAGCTCAGCCGTGCTTGGTGCTGGTGAACATTTCAATCATTCATTCTTGGTTTGCTTTTTTAAAAATCAGTCTCAGGAGCCTATAGATATTCAGCAGTAAGTCACTTACTTGGGAGCTAGAAGAAACACTTCAGAAGAGCTTTTCTGATAGTTTCTAAGCACTGCCATGATGCAACACCTGCACAGTTATTTTTAAAGAGCTCCTTGTATAAACCTAATGTACAAACAAGCGTTGTATACGGCATTGGTTTGTTAGAATTGCTGCCTCTACAGTGCCTAAGAGCTGTTGTAAGATTGAGGTTTAAAGTACTTTGTTTTGTGCGTGGCTGATGGATTCTGCAGAAAAATGGGGCTGTTGTTATAGGAGCATTAACTGTGTTCAGCTGCTTGTGTTAAATGTGACAAAGCTCTACTGCCAAAATTACATATTGGGAGTTTTGAAGCAGAAAGTCAAAGGTTGCCCTCTAATAAGTACCTATAGGAATTCCCAGTAAAGTGTGGAGGTATTTTGTTTGGTTTTGTTTTAATCTCTCAACTAGGTATCTATTATGTTAGAGCCAGATTTGTACTTCAGAAATACAACAGATGGATTTTTAACTTTTTTTTTTTTTCCTGATCTCTGCTGGGTTATTGGTATTGATCATGGGAAAGATGTTTTGATTAATATTTCTTGGTTTCAGAGCCTCTTTTTGTCAATTTGATAGAGATTTCCTGACCAGTGCTGCTTGCATGCTGTTTCTCAATGTTGAAATACAGAAGTAGGTGCTACGTTAACCTATGTTAAATATTTTTAAAATTAATTTCAAATATTGAGCAAATCTTGTCAGCCCTGAGCTGTTTATTCAGCTTTTTTCTTCTACTTCTTCATCAGCTGTCTAGAGGCATATATATGCATCTTTTCTGTCTGGGGAAGTGAGATTTGCATTATCCGGGAAGAAGACCACAATCCTGGCTATGTCCTGAATATCTGCTGGAAGCAGAGGGAGATAAGGAGAAAATGTCAGAGCAAAGCTTTTTTTATACTTTGCTGGCCTTGTAGATGAGTTAGAGTCAGGGGAGACTACTGGTCTTACTCAACTCTGCTGTGATCCTGTGCTTTGGCCTTCTTAGTTCTGTAAGGACAGATGAAACCCCCAGCTGGTGAGAAACCTGACATTGCTTTGAGTTCTGCTTTTTAGTTTTACCTCAACAATCCCCTTGATTGGTTGGGTTTTTCCTCTCTACTATTACCGGGCAGTCCTTTCCCTGAGTGTTTGCTGCACTGACTTCTCTTACTGGCAAAGTGGACTTCTTACCTTCCCTAACAAGTCTAGGAGGTTTGTCTAAGGAAGAGATACGGTAAAACGAGTTATTTCTTCTAAAGTCTCCATCCAGTTAAAGGACGGTTGGTAAGAAATGAGCCAAAGCTGCAGTGAGAGGTTGAATGCACGCAGCATTGCTGGCCTCCGAGAGGTGATGAAGGGAGTTAGATCGACTAGAGCTACTGCTGATTTATATAAAAACACTTTTAAGCTTACGCTGGAGCGTTTCGGAATCCAAGGCCTGGTAATTCTTGGCAAATGGTGGACTTTGGAAAGAGCTCTTCATAAAGAAGTAGATCGTCTGGAAAAAAACAGCTCTGGAATTTCCTTCACTTGCAGCAGGTCAGGGTCTGGCAGAGAAGTTGTCAGAGGTTTAGTTAGTTTGTTAGAAGGTTCATTAGAGTTTGTTACAGGAGTGTTTGGTTTGTTGCAGAGGGAAATGCAAAGGAAACGTTTCAATAAAAGCTGGTCCCAGCTGTCATTGTGCTGCTTTGCTAGCGGATAACACAAATTTTACTTTTCCCCTTTCTTTTTCTTGATTTCCCCTTTTTTTTATTTTAATGAATGCTGGTCACCTGGCTTGCAAATAAGTGACCTTATCAAACAATGTGCTTTTCATTGGTCGCTTTAATCTGTTCTGGCACACTTCATTTAAATAGATAAAAGGTTTTTTTTTGCATTGATCTGAAATTTTTAGAATAATTTCCTTTTTCCTAATTAACCTCAGTGTGAAATCTTCTTCTTTACAGTGTTAGATTTAATCACAACAGACACATAAATTTCCCTCTTTTGTTTTCTTTGTTTTCTGTTTTTCCAAGTAGATTGTCACAAATTAAGCTAGATTAGCTTTCAGACTTCTATAGTGCTATTGTGTAGTCCATTATGTACTTGTATCTCATGTTTTGGTTGTGTGTTTGCATGCAAACTTAGCTTTCAAACTTTTATCTGACCTTTAAACAACAATTTAAAAAAAGAGTCCAAGGACTGGACTCTCATCCAATAGAAGCACTGGGCCAGTGATAAAATTTGGTCATTCCAGCATGCTGAGAAAACCATCGCTAGGATTCAAATCCTGAGCAAGACTGTCAGATAACTGTGTCATATGAATATTCATTTCAAAAGCTAAGTAAATGAAGTGTAGCACCAGTATCGGTTCTCTTTCCCAGCTGCTACCCTACAGTATTTTCAAAGCTACTCGTATCCTTTTTTTCTACCTTTTTTTTGTTTTGCTTTGTTTGGTGGGTTGGTTTGGTTTTGGTTTTTTAAAGGTTTACCTTTTCTTGCCTATCAGAAGTAGAACTTAAAAAATGCAAAGGCTATCCACTTACAAGAACTTCTCTTCTTGGATGAAAGGAGAAGAGGACAAACAGCTCATCATTCATCCTTCTTCCACTGACAGGTCTCCAGTGTGAGCTGAGCAAGCTAGAGATTGCTAGGCTCTTATATTTTCCAAATTATTTACTGGAATAAGCATGCAACTGCATATCATCAATAAAATAATCAGAACGTACATTATGAAATAGTCAGCGGAAGGAATTGGGGGAAAAAAGAGTTTTATTTACTAGAAAATTATGTTAATTATTCAAGAAAGCTACTAGAATAGCTGTGTAGACTTTTCCCCCCCCCTTGTCTTTCACAACGGCTGATATGGATCGTCCAGTCAGGATACAGCACCAAGAGTGTTTGTGGTTTGTTGTGATGGGCTTGTTTTGTTTGTTTGGTTTGTTTTGTTTCCATTATGCTCAATGCCAGGAAAGCTGCCTTGCATGGCTGAAATGGGAAGCATTTTGGTATGTCTGTGTAGTCTAGACCTTAATTTGTTTTTAATTTCTTTTCTCTGAATGAACTTACTGGAAGGTCAGTGGTAAAATGCTAAGGCTGATTTTATGATGGTAATTCAATTTCTTCCTTAACCTGTACATTGCCAAGATAAAATTTTGTGTATTTTTACATCTGTATTTCCTTTTTACTGGTGATCTTCCTACTGTTTCGGTGGAATTAGCTAACATGGAAATGGCTACTGCTATGAGGTGCTTTCTCATTATTCTGTTTTATCTACCTGCACTTTAAGCCTAGGATTAATTTTATCCCTAAGAAACAAAGAAGCCCCGTACAAAATTAAAAGCCACCATCAAATTCAAATGGCCAAAACACCACGATTAATTTGAAGGGAGTGGTTTGCTGAATTGAGGCCATTGGCTTAAGGCCAAATGGTTGATTATACAAGCGTGAAACAAGCAGGCAGACTGAAATCACTGTCAGTCCTTATCGACTGGTAGGCAACGCAGGGGTTCTTGCTCGTACCCCTGGCCGTGCAGTTGTGGGGGAACACATCGATGGAACCCTAGCACGTTCCCTGCTGTTATTCATGCCACCCTTGGATGCGCCAGAAACACTGCCCAATCAAATGTTTGAAATTAAATGTATTACGTGACACTGACTGAAACAGAATAGGGGTTTTTTTTCCCCCTTTCTCTCTCTTTTCTGTACATGTGTGAGCTCTGGCTTGGCAGAATGCTGGATCATCATGTGTACACAAAAGTTAGATTTTCCTTTCTGAACTTTTCTACCTAGTTTTTATAAGGTAAGATACTAGGAAGACCTCATTTGACCTGGAGGATGGTGTTTTAATTGAGTAAAAGTGAGTCCATCAGCCATATTCAAAGACAAATCTTTACTCTGAACTAATGAAATTGTCTGGATTTATTATTATTATTGCACTATAACTTCAGAAGTGAAGTTAGCATTTGCAGTCAAATGCTCTAGAACAGTCTATACAGCTGCTGTGTCCAGCTGTCAGCAGGCTTCATAGCAGAATTTGGAGATTATTTATCTGCTTTGCTTAAATATTGCAAATTGGAAAATGCTAATGTTTCAGTGAAATCTTGTATTTTCATTCTATCCTCTTTATCCTCAAAGTGTTAATTTTATCTACTTTATCCTTTCCTATCTCGTAAATTATAGTTGGGTGTAGAAGTAATACCTTCTGCCTTCTAATGTATGCAGACTGATGCTTGGCAGTGTTTTTTTCCTACTTCCAGGCTAATCAGCTCTTCTGATTAGATACTGCAAACCACCACTTAATGGGCATTCTCTGAGCTGTGGTGCATCTATGGAAAGCCCAAATCTTGCAGTAAGGCTGACCCAGTGGCCGTGAGACAGATTGCATACAATCAAAACGAAGTGCTTGCAGACACTTGCTTTTCAGGTCTCGGTGCAGAAGTGACAACCAAATAGTGTGGAACAAACATGCCACAGTAGGTCTGCGCTGGTTCTCTAAAGGCAGTGGCTTACCCTCCATCTGGGTTTGTTGTTCTCCTTTGTAGGGAAGTTAATATCCTCTCTATGTTGATAAAATGCTTTCCCAAATAGCAAAGTGCAGTTAAGTATATATTCTCATCTTGAAGAGCACATCCCAGCCTAGCCACGTCCGTAGCATTTCCCATCAGCTCCATAGAGGTTTCACCACAGAGATGTATAGAGCAAGACAGAAGCTTCAGCGAAGATGCATGCTAACAAATAACCCCTCTAGTTATAGATTTAGTTACAAAGACATCTTGAGAAATCCAAAGAGCACATTTCTTGTCATGTTGGAGATACCACTATTTCTTATGCCTCATACTGGTTGATTTCCTTATCATAGTAAAATAGTGTTCATACTGGGATGGAGATATATACAAGAGGAATGTACTTTTATATTAAATGGTAATTATTATGGTAGTATAGATAATATGTGTTGAATTTTATTTTTTTTTTCCCCAAATACCTATTTATGTATTTGTTTGGTTGGCTTTTTTTTGTTTGTTTGTGGGGTTTGTTTGTTTGTTTGTTTTGTTTTTCACTTACTCCTCCCTTCATCTTTGTGACTTAACAAGTCAGTGTAATTTTAACTTTTTGAGTAAATCTTCCTTCATTTCCTCCTGGATTTTTCTCTGTGCACTTCAGTCATATTGCAGGAGTTGACATGTATGTAAATCCCACTCAAATCAGGTAGAAATTAAACATTGATAAGGTTATGCCACATCTTAATAAGTGTATTTCAGGTGAATGGCGAGTAAAGCAACACACAGCTGCACACAAGGAAGGATTTCTCTGGGGAAACTGTGTTTAAACTTGGTGGGGATTTTTCTGTGCTCATATTAAGCTGCTAGAATCACTTAGCAGGTGCTCTTGAGCCTGGTTCAGCTGCAGCTCTATTTGTTTTGTTGTTGTTTGGGATTTTTAGATCTTACTATATTTGTCTGCGTTTCCATGTTGTTTGAGCAAGGAGGTAGAAGTCAGAAAGCAGCAGTCCACGAGCGAATCTGACGCTGCAGGAGCAGCCTTGTTCTTAGGAGACCTAGCAAAAGTCCTGCCACGTCTCATGTCAAACAAAGAAGGTGCCAGTGTGCAAGAAGAAAACAGGCAGAGCACTATCCACACCCTGACTGAGATAGGAAAGATGAGGTCTTGTTAAACATCCCATTATGTTTGTGGAGCTAATAAGCTGTTCTACAAGAGCATTGCCTCAACTAAACTTTATTAAATTACATGCAATTACATCTAGATAATGAGAAAAAATAAAACATACATCACACTTCTGTACTATAGAGTAACAAAACCCAGAATATAATTTTAATGTTGAGTTTAATCACATGCACCCTTTCTCAAAGACATGAAGTAAAATTCTGTATGTTTTTATTGAAAGATTTTTTTCTAGGACAAGGTTTTTCTTGATAGATTTTGTACTGATTTTATAGTTTTGTCATTTTGCAATTGCTTTTTAGTTTGCAATACCCGTAAGAGCCCCGCACGTGTACATTTAATGCTTTAACTGGAGAAAGTCTGAAATTTTGACTGAGCTTTTCCATTTAAAAGTCAGACATGTGAGCCTTTTATAGTCTGAATTTTATTTGGCAGGGTTTTTTTGGTGTTTACATGTGTAGTATCATCAGAAGTGTTTCTAGCTTCACCTCTGTGTCCCTGAAGGTAAAAGCTAGATACTTTACTTACGTTGTTCTCATTACTGGGTACATTTGCATCGAAACAAGATAATTACAATACCTTCTGCTTACAGTAGATTCCCCGTGTACTTTTAATTAGATACAGCCTCCTTGATTTCATTTCATGAACAATTATGTAGCTTGCTATGCAATGTTAAATAGTTTGTGTTTCACCCCAGAAGTGTGTGAAGTAATTCATAAATATGATAGGATCATAAAATCACTTTGTTGGTATAAAATGGCAGATGGTGAACAGCAATCCACAAACCCCGTGACCACGGGTATGTATGGTAGAGGAGGTGGGTACTCCCAGGAGGAGGACGGAGACTTGGAGCAGCATGAGGCAGAGGAAAGCAGGGAGAGGATTCATCTATTGCACATCTTTCTCTGCCTCGCTCCCCGTATCTGTCCCACACCCATCATGGGAGCGAGAGGAGCTTCCCTGGTACAGAACATCATTTGCAGATTTCAAAGGAAGCTAATAATGCTGTTTGGAGCTGGTGGTTATCAGTGGGAAGAGGAAGGAATGTCTTTTTTTTTATGCTGTGGATCTTTAGAGCTGTGGTATCCTAAATGTCTGAAGGTTCTCTTGATGTCTTGCAGAAGGACAAATATAGTGCATTGTGCCACTCCTCTGTTGCTTTGTCCTGCTATAGCTGTCATGTCTTTTCTCTCACTCATTTCTTCACTACAGGGAGCTTAGAATTAGCTTGTTAAATGCTCTCGGTACCTTAAACAAGGCATTCTGCCGCTGCTTTTGAAATGCTCACTGGGTTAGCAAAGCCTTTGGGGTTTTTTGCCCCCATTCTTTCTGAGCATTTTCTGCACGTCTCGCCTTTCTCAAGTGTCACTCTGCATTTTCCCCACTGAATTTGTGGCTACTTTATTATGTGTTTCACTTTCTTAGCCACTATGAGTTTGTTTGGGGTTTTTTTAGCTCTTTTTCTTTCAGCAGTCAGTTACCAGTAGTATGCAGTAGGAAAGAAGATTGTCCAAACCCAGTGATTTTAACACAATAGCCAATTTCTGTGCATGTCTAAAGACTTACCTTGATGTTAAGCCTGGTCAAGTGGTGGCTCACATCTGTCTCGTCTCTTTTGCCTATTCCTTGTTCTTCGATGCAGTTTCAATCTTTCTCTTGAGTATAACTGCTTTAAATATACCAGTCATGTCACGATCACAACTTGCATTCATATATTTTATCAAAGAAAAAGAAGGTGAATAAAGGATGCATTCCCCATACATGTACCCTGTACTTAACAGCATTCAGAACAGTTGAACAGAGGTGCTGGCCTAAGGAGAGCTGAAAAAGAACTTGAGAGCAGCACCCAACCTGCTTAATGTAGATCCTTTTCCGGGTTAAGCACTCAAGTTTAAAATGAGTAATATTCCATTTCAGAGCAAGCTTCATGGTGCTGTGTTCATCTTGTCAGTAGGAGCCAAAGCCTTTGTTATTTCACCAGACATAGCACAGCAACCCTTCTTTCTCCATGCCATGGCACAGGACCAGGCAGCCCACCCCTTGGGTTGCAGGTGCTTGAAAATATTTGGAAAACTATGAAAACCAGGGAGTTTTCCCATTTGGTTTTCAACTAGAATGGGGTGGTCTCCTGGAGGAAACCTTAATTAGAGCTAAAGCAGCAAAGCCTGGATCTGAATCCAGTTTTTTGCTTTCTTTGACAGTAGCCAGTTTTAGCTACATCGGCAGAAAGTTCACGGAGATCATTCTGCTTTCATTCCCAAACAAATTTGGGGTTTTGGTTTTATTTTATCGTATCCTAAAGAGCAGAAGCAGCCTTCAAATCCAGTGACTTTGTACTGTTACCTCACCACGTAGTTCTAACAGCTTTTTCATGCATTTTGATGTTTCGGTTTTTAATTTTTAAACCAGGTTCTCTATTACTGATGAAAAAGTCAACATCAAAGATCCTAATTTGGAGGCAGGTCTTCTCCTTGTCTAAAAAAGAAACAGAAACATTCTAGCTATCTGATTTCCAAAGGAATGCTTAATTTTATTATGCCAAATGCAGGTGCTACATATTAAATGATGAAACCTAGCTAGCAACAGTCACTCAGAGTTAGAAGGCCACAGCATAATGTAATTTTAAAATGGGAATGTGTGGTTTATGCATATGGAAAAGGATAATAAAAATTCTTGATTTTTGTACTACCATTTGCATAGTTCAGAAACAGAATGTCCCCCGACTGTAGTTGACTGGAAGGTCAGAAGGTTTCTGGTTTTAATGAATTGAAAATCTCTTTGTTATGACAAGCCCTACTTTCTTGAGCAAATGTATTTTTATTTTGCCCTTGCTACAGTCATTCACGTTTTAACAGAAAGTGCCACACATGCCTTCCACAGACACAGTGCTGCACTGGGGTTGGGCTTCGTGTCCTTCTACGCGGCGCTCTGTTGCTGCGCCTGGTATCCATACCTAATCTATCTTGGGGACACCAGTGTAAATATGACATTAGCTCAGATAAAAGCAGTTGCCCACTGTCTACATCTGCATATTGCACCTGTATTTCTGTGGTGATGCTCTCTCCCAGGCCTTCGCATCCAGACTCGCTCCGGAAAGTGTCGTGGGTAACTTGTGCAGCCTGGATCTGCAAGTAAACCTTGGCAGGTGTAAAGAGCAGCGTCCCCTTCCCAAGGTGTTAATAGCATGTTGAGTATTCCAGAGGGCTCAAGTGCCCGGAGATGTTTCACTGCACAGCTTTTGCAAGAGAATATCAAAGCAGCGTTTCTTGGGCTCTACCTTCTGATGGGCTTTTTCTGTGATTTCTGTGCTTTTGCACCCAGCATAAATAAGCAAATCCTTGGTTTCACTGCACCTGTTGTAGTTCTCTGTGCTGCATGGTGAACGTAAGCATTTATCTTACCTCATGCTCCAAGCACCAAATACTCCTCAGTCATCATATATGTTGTTTTGGAACCTTCATTTCTGTATCAGAAATACAAATACTCCAAAGCAGATTGCAAATGTCCCCTCAGTTCCCCCTTTTCCAAGTGATAGTGTCGTCTTCTACTTCATCTCATCTGCAGAACTCTCAATTGACATTGAGCTAGAGTACTAAAGACATCTACTAAATTGCCAACTTAATCATCTCAGAAGACAGGGAAAACTCTAGAGCTTTTTTCTTAGTGGTTCATTTATCAGTTACCAGACAGGGTACCCAGTTTGACAGACTGCCAGAAGATGGGCATCTGAGGGGAAGAAGGCTGGCAAGGGAAGGGAAAGGTGATTGTCATAAGTCACCTGCATTATTAAGGTGGAGTGAGTGTTCTCAGTGTAGTAGTAGTAGTGGTACAGAGATTGTATTTCATTATCTGTCGGTACAGTGAGTTATTGTTATGACTTTGTGAGTATGAAGGAGGCTGTTTAAGCTAGAAAGGGTGCACCAAGTGTGTAAACCTATAGAAAATATACACAGAATCAGACAGCTCTCCAGGAAAGAAGCTCTGTGGAAGCTGGGAGGGGGGGCTATGTTTGTTTTAATAGTGCAGCAGCTACGGGAAGTATGGAGTCTGATTGTTAGATGTTATTTAGACATGTTTTATTTCGCTTTAGTCTTCATTATTTGTTTCCAATTTTTGTAATTTTTAAAGTCACCGATGTACTTGGTGAGAGCTTGACTGTTGGTAAGACTGCTTTGTGAAAACCTTCTTTTTCAAGGTACGGTAGTTCAGATGTACTTGCAGGGGGTTTGCAACCTGGAAGACGGGGATCTCCACAGTTGGAAGCAGCCAGCAGTGAGGTTGCTGTGCAGGATATTGAGGAAGGCATTCACTGACCATGAGCACCACAGTGAGGGTAGAGGGATAAAGAGACAGCCACAGCTAGTAAATGTTGTCACCTCAAAACATATTTTAACAAACGGAGTAGAGAGTAATTTTTATTTTAATACTTTAGTAGGAGTACAGTGATAGGAACTAATACTATTTAGTGTTGTGTGAACTGCTCTTTGGCTCTTTCAAATATTGTACCTGAAGAGTTTCAAGCAGAACAACTGATTTTTCCCTAAGGTTGTTAAACGATATGGCAGATTTATGTTTGCTTATGTAGCTCCCGTTACGCTTCATGAACACTTCATGAATGCTTTGAATGCTGAAAACGTCTTGGTCAACTTAGAGAAAACTAAAACCACAATCTCTAGTGTAAAACGATCCTGCAATTGTTACTTGTGAATCTAAACATGCACTGTCTAAATAGAGGACCAAAATGCTTTAGACAAGTTTTGATAATTTTGTTGCTCATGCCTACAAAGTAGATTTGTGAGTCATGGTTTTCTTTTCAGCAGCAGTTGTCTTTGCAGGGTTTTTTTCAGCAGCAGTTTTCAGTTGTTTGGGTGCATGAAAAATATACGTGCACCGAGAACTAGCTATATTTTTGATAGCACTGTGAGATGATTTTTCAAAGTTGCTGTGGGAGTCATCTGCCTGGAGAACAGGTCTGGGAGCTCTTGAGCTGCCCAAGGAATCCACGAGCTGAGTGCTCTGGGTGTGTTTGGAGATGCTGGATACCCAGCTGCTCTACTCTTCTAACTTAAGGACAAAGTGGACTTTGATAATGTACAACTCACACCTTAAATCCCACAGTTCTCTCCACAAACACTAAAGACTTCCAAAGTAGCAGTGACTAGTTTTCAGAGCTGCTGAAGTATGCCTTTGGTGGTTTTGTGCAAGTCAGATTTCATCTATTTCTTTGGAGATTTTGATCAATGTGATATTTATTATAGGATCCATGTTATGTAAATAAGTACAGATTTTTCTCTTGTTAGGGCTGTACAGTGCAAATGTAATTATCTTTGAGGAGATGCAGAATATGGAGCCTGTTATAAAGTGTGGAGTTCCTTACAGCTTGAAGAACAGTATAAAATTTGAAGTGCTGGCTCAGAAAGGCCATTATTAAATCTTGATTTAGATACAGATAAAAATAGGCCTATGACATGCATGCTCTTTAATTAGGTCTTCCTTTTAAAGTCCTGCAAAACTAAAACTGACATCAATTATTATATTAAGTATTTTATGCTTGTACTATAGAAATAGTGAAGTTTGTATTTAAGGTTAATAACTCAAGCTGTTCAACAACACTAAACTCTAAGAATATTGTCATACTTGCAAACTACCTGAGTACATGAGAAAACAAATGATGGATGTCTTGCTATTGGAAACAAAAATATCTTTTTCATCTTCTGAGCTATCCAGTTTACAGCAATTTGTAGACTGTATCAATTTTTAAGGTCTTTCACAATATTTTTAGTATTTCATCCTACTGATTTACTATTTGCAATTAAATCACCCTTGTATTATAGTGTCACCTATGTCAGATTATTGCTGCATTCTTTTCGTCTCAAAAGACTCAGGCTAAAGGCTAAAATGTTAATTCTAAACCAGACAGAGCATGTTATTTACTTGATTTAGTTGTGTCTTAATGTGATGCAGGGTAAATTGCTAATGCGACTCAGGGTAACTTGCTTTTATTTTTTTACTATGACATCCATCTGTAGACACATTCAATTGTATGCTTATATGTGTTATTTATGCTACACCAATATTCTTTTTTATACACTAATATACTTTTTTATACTAGACACAATGCTTGCTGGGCTTTTAAACTTCTTTCTGGCTTCTCTTTCTGGATCTTCATAGCTATTATTTCTGGGAGCTTTAGTATCAGTAACAAATATCTTATTGAAAAGAGTAAAAAAAATATTTGACTTCTGTAAATAGTTCAGAACATTTCAAGGTAGCTCCATTAATTTACAATTTAAGTGGGGCTTTTCTAACACCTAGTATATCTGGTGAGAAACTGGGGTTGTTTTTTGTTAGTTTTTTTGTTGGTTTTTTTTGTTTGTTTGATTTTGGTTTTGGTTTTTTTTAGCATGTTGTTTGATCATAATCAGCATCCATTCAGGAGCTTAATCAGTGTTCCTCTTATAAAGTCATACTAGTTCCTGTATTTTCATCACAACCAATTTATCTCTCTTTTTTCCCCTGTCTTAAAATATCAAATTTTTAATGTTAGAAATGTGTCTCTGTCCTGGTGGGATACTGATAATGATGATTAATTCTGGTTAAGGAAGGAAAAGCCTTTGAAGGAGTCACTTTGATGACTGGAATGTCATAAAGACATTTATACATTTTATACATATTATCAAAATACTCAATAGTCCCCTTGTTGAAATATAATGTACCAAGAAGAATATAGTGAAGTGTCAGATATGTGCTTCCCTCAGCCAGTCTATTCCTTGATTTTGAGGGCACAAAAAATATGCAAATCCATATGCACATGCAGCATAACTGGACATCAGTAGAACATCTCACTCATACTGCGTTCAGGGGCTTTGCATCAGTATGTGGCTAGGCTGTGTTTCAAACATGCCATATACAAGCAAATAATCAAAATCCCTCTCCCGCTGAACTGGAGTCTTTGCTTCTCTTACTGGTGAGCAACTGACAAATAAGATGCTTGGTTTGCATTCAAGCTGCTCATCTCATAGGACAGGGTTGGCAGCACAGCCTGCAAATGGACACTCCAGTGAGGGCTGAATCCTGTTACAGGCACCAGGGAAAAGCTTTTCAGACAACACTGAAACCAGAGACAGATTGACTTGTTTTCGTAGCACCGGTATTAAGTCATTTACTCATAATGTGAGTGTGTGAAAATGGAGATGAATTGTCTCTTTTGAATGCATGAAAAATACCCATCTCCAGGGAAAATGATTCCTAAATACCCTCCTATTGAAAACATTTCCCAGATACATCACAGCTATCATGCTGTCCAACCTTAGGAGCAAGACAGACAGTGGCATCAGCCTCTTCCATCTTAAATTAACCGCATATCTACATCGGGCCACGTTGCGTCCACTGACAAATTCTGTTTTCTTCTCAATTTGAAATCATTTTATCAAATTGTCTTTGGAAACGGCTTAAAATGCAAAGTGAGCTCAGTAAAGAAGTGCAGTGAAGTGTAAAGTAACAGTAGAGAGATTAAAGAACCCCTGTGTATATATTCGAAAAGCAGAAGTTCTTGTTAATAGTTACGTAGTTCAGCCGTTGTTTTAAGAGACTTAGAACTAAGTTACCCATTTTCATACTGTGTTTTGTTCCATGCTGTGGAAACACAGCTAAACTGAACTGCCTTCTGCTTGTAGCTGCTGCTGGTATTATATATATATATATATGTCTGTGGAGAAAGTCCTGGTAAGCTGTGTCATATTCTGATGAAGTTTGTGGCTGATTTATTAAAAACTGAGGGTGTTTGTACCAGAAAGGCAGTCGTATACCTGAGGGGGCCCATGAGAGGTATCGTGTTGGCCTTGTTTGGGATAGACTTTATCAGCATGAAGCCGTAAAAACTTTGTTTTGACAGCACTCACAAGTGGCAGCTAGATGAAGTTCTTATGATAAAATTCTGTGGGGACTATTTTCTTGAAAAGAAATTGAATACATATCACTCAAACAACTCAACCTAATATTAATTTCCCTAAATACCCACGGGTATGTGCTAACTTAGAGAAGACCCTGAAACTTGTATTTTTGAAATAAATCCCTTTTCTTGGGGAAACAAAAGCCTGAACAATACTGTCATCTTTTTGGGGTTTTTTAAAATTTTTTATTGATTTTTTTTTTTTAAACTTAGTTTCTGCTCCTAAATTTTTGCAGGTTCAGAAATGCAAACTAATTTTTTAGATTGCCAGCTGTTACAGAAGCAAAGGTATGAGCAGTGGCAGTGAGTTAATAAGACTAAATCTGTGTTTAATTAATAGTTTGAACCTGAAAAGTTTGCAATCTTACATGAAGAGCTCAGTGAGTGTTTACCATTTCTGTAGCTTATGTTCAACACCTTGAAGTTTTAAGGGGCACAATTTGGCTTGTGAAAATTACTGGATGAATTTTATCTATCTTTAATTGAATGCTAACATCCCCAGCTCCCTACCAGCTTAGAAATGTTTTCTTGATGCATCTGGTGGTAGACATCTAACATTTATTTCACATTGTTGTTACTGCATCATAGGTAGCAGTCATCCTAGTGCCAGAGATGGTTTTTGAAGAAAATGAGGGTAGTTTTTAAATTATAAAATTAACTTTAAGCCAATCAGTAGTAACTAAACTTCAGTGTTATTGTTATCCCCACTTGTTGTTGTTCACTCATTTTTGGTGTCCAATTTTGCATGTGGATTATGGGAGAGATGTTTTAAGGCACTTGGGCTTTTTTGTCAGTGTATATTCTATACAATTCTGTGTTCTCTATAGGTAGTTTCATTGCTTTTAAGAGACTTGCACAGTGGGTCAGGGCACTGTTCTGATCTCCCAATTAACTGTTGCTACTGGTAATGGCAGGTAAGCCTTGTGAAGAGAAGGGCCAACCACCAATGCGCTCAGTCCTTTTGCCTTCTGGCCTCTCTTTGGAAAAGATACATGACATTAAAGTTGTGTTTAAAACTTTCTCTTGGAGCTGGAACTTCATTCCACTCGTTTGAACTAATAGATATTTTGTGCAGAAGATGGTTTTTCTTTGTATGTTTTTTTCCAATAAATGTGAATGCTGTAGTTATGTAAAGCCCTGTATCTCTGCTACCGATTTGCAAGGATGACATATTGATGTTAAAGTGAATGAGAAAGGGAGAATGGCTGCTTGTTCGGTAGGAATGCAGACCATAAGTGCTTTATGTTAAAATGCTTGAGAAAAGGTGGTTTTTTGGCAAATGGAAGTCACAAATTAATGCTAGGAGGTCTGTTTGATATGAGTGCATCAGCTGCTGTAAGTAAAAACTCTCCAGTCCAGTTTGATTCTTGTTTACTGGCTGATAATTTGATGCCTAGCCTGATAATGCAGAAGATCCTGATCAATATGAATAATTTGATCATTCAGGATTGAGAGCAGAAAGTGCTTCATTGTGTGCCTACAAAGAGGAGAGCAAAAATTCAGCAAGACAGAAACAAGATTTCCCAGAATTTCATTTATCTTCTAAAGGTGGGCTGATAGACTTAAGGAGGTGACATGTTCATTATTTGTCCCTTTTTTTTGGACTGAGCTCAGCAAGAAGTTTACTCATAAAGTAGGCATTACAAAGTTAGAGCTTGCAGAACTTAGCATAATAACAGGCTATGTGTGTGTGCTAACATTTCCGCTCATTGCAACAGGAGCTTCATTTCTGGAAACATAAAATACTTTTTCTTTATGATTTATAGGAAGATGCTTAAAGTAATTCAGTTTGATAAGTAGGTCTTTCAGGAATGATTAAATGTTTCCTGTTCTCTAAAGAAGAAATAGATATATGCTTTAGGTTATTATGTACAGGCTGGCAAATTGTTTCATAATGCTTTCATATTTCTGTCCCTTGCTCTGAAAAGCAAAAAACCAACAGCTCCTCTGACATCAGCATAAATGATTAACAAACTTAAAAAGGAACTTTAGGAAATTGGAGAAGCCTTTAAGAATCAGAGTATCTTCTTGGCCAGGCACCATTGCCTTTAACATCCCTGTTAAAAGGAATGCATACCTGACAAAAGAGGCAATTAGTTTGCTGAATGACAACAAGAAATGTCACCACTGGTAGTAAACTGATGACTCTATTCCTTATTCTGTTGGCAGGTCTTATTATTATGAGCATTAAAGTAATCAGTTCCCTGTCACTTAAAATCCGTACCTGCCTCTTCCTTTCCTCCAATACTCTGATTTCAGTTTTCCTGCTGTAATATTTATCTGCTGTTTTTACTAATCTTTGTTGGCCTGAAACATTACAATCATCTTGCAATCTAGGTAGAAATATGACCCATAATAAGCATGAGGAAGAAATGACAATGCTACTGCATAATCATTGTTGAAGTGCTCTTTATCGCTTTGTAATGACATAGAGGTCCTCTCCACTGATTTAAAGAAAGCAAAACATAATTTTACTAAAAAGTTATTTTCTACTGAAATGGAAATCAAGCAGGTTTGGTTTTGGGGTTTTTTTTGTGTGTTTTGGGTGTTTGTGTGGGGTTTGTTTGAGGGTGGGGGTTTTTTGTTGTTTTGTTTTATTTTGTTTTGTTTTCTTTTTTATTTATTTTTGGTTTGGGTTTTTTTGTGTTTGGTTTGGATTGTGTGGGTTGTTTTTTTTTTCCCCAACTGTCTACAACAGTTCAGACCCTCCTTGGTGTCCCGGCATGTTCTTTTCATAAATGGCATCCTGGCAACATCCTATGTGCCAAAAACACCCAACCTGAGACTAGTTTTACTCCTTGGTTGATTTTTCCTTTCTCTGGGATTGGTTAACTAAAAACAGTAGTTACAAAATAGTGATCAGATGATTTTAACTTTTAACAGTTTGCAAACTGGATCTGACTTTAGGTAACATAAACTGAAGGATATGTTTCAAGGGGTTACCTTCTGTGCTTTGGTGAAGACTGATTGTTAACAATGGGGCCGAAATGAAGCTAAACTGAAACTCCTGAAACACAGACAATACAGGACAAAGGGCCTGTATTGGTAAACCACCCAGTAACAGACCATTTCACAGACTCTAGTCACTTCTGGGATTTAAGCTTTCTCCTTTGTGTTGATCTTGCAGTTTAAACTTTGTCTCTTACAGTTGATGATTTGAAATATTATGCTCAGCTCAAACTTAGCAATGTAAGTGGTAAGAATGAGCTGGTTGGTCTTTTGCTATGGATGTTGCACAGTGTCTGTCTTTGGCCATCAAGCTGGATCACAGCAGTGGTTGCCTCCTCTAATGCTTACTGAACTCCAGGAAACTACTCCAGCTGCATAAGGTTAAGGCTGAGCCATAGTTCTGGGTTTGGTTTGGGTTTTTTGGGTTTTTTTGGGGGGGAGGGAGGCAGGGTGGTGTGGGGTGTGTGTTTTTGTGTTTGTTTCTTTTTTTTTTTTTAAAGTACGTTTAGGGAAGATTGTAAAAATAAGTCAACAAATAATCTAGGAAAACCCTGTAAAGAAAAAGAAGTAAAGATTGCTGGTTGCAAACCTGTTTGTCTAAACTGTGCATTTAAAGTAAGCAAACCCTTCATTTCACCTCTTGAGTTCTGTGGGAAGCACTTCTCTGAAATACCGTTGCTGTTGCTTTGGCTCTTCTGCTGCAAGACGTGTTAGTATGGAGAGAGTATCTTAAGTTAATGACATGATTCATGGCAGTTTCAATTCTGAAATCCATCGCTGGTGTAGCACACTAATGACTTACCATAACATCGCTTATCCAGCGAGCGTGCAGTTCTGTTGTTCAGTCTGGTGTATGGGAATGGCTGCTGGCCATGCAGGCTGGGGAGACAAACAGGGGCTGAAGTGCGATTAGCGAAATACTTCAGTGATAACTTTCAAAAAACAGTCACAAGGTAAATGGTGTAACTCGTTTTGGCAGTTGGTGATTTACAGGAACATTAACTTTCAAGCTCAATTGACAGCCTCGGAGCTATGTTTCATATAAAGTACGTGCAGTTTGGAAAGAAAGTCACAGAGACAAAGAAGTCATCTATTCCATTAGAGGAAGTACACTTAAAAATAACTTCAGCATTATGAAAGGAGGCATTAATGAAGTATTACTGTTACACCTTCCTTGATTCCAAACAAAGGAAGCCGGTGTCTTGCTCTAGACACCTGCAAAATGTTTTTCATGCTGTCATGAGAAACTATTATATCGGGTTGGCAATTTGGGAGGTCTTGTTTAGAAGAATCAAAAGTAAACAACAAAAAAACCACCACCAAACCCACAAAAACACTGGATGCCTTGGAAACTTTGGTAACTTACTGTTAAAAATAGCCTTCAAAACAGAAGACGACTATTCTGAAACTGTGTGTGCTATTTCAAAGATCTTCAACAAAGTGGAAAATACTCCTCTAAGTTGAATTTTTATTTATTTTTTTTTTTTTTCCATAGAATCTTAGAATATTTTGGGTGGGAAGGGACCTTTAAAGGTCTGCTAGTCCAACCCCTGTGCAGGGAGCAGGAACATTTGCAACTAGAGCAGGTTGCTCAGAGCCCCTCCAAACCTGACCTGGAATGTTTCCAGGGATGGGGCATCAACCATCTCTCTAGGCAACCAGGGCCAGGGTCTCACCACCCTCAGTGTAAAAGACTTCTTCATTATATCTAGTCTAAGTCTCCCTTCTTTAGCTTAAACCATTAACCCTTGTCCTATTGCAAGGTAAATTAATCAGAGACTTTCTAAACTTTTAATTTAGAATTAACTTAGATTTTTGACCTTTTTTCTGATTGGATTGATTCTTCCAAGATGAGTACCTCCTATCATGTCCGAGGCTCCATTCTGTTTCTTTCTTCTCTCTTTCTAGTTTGGTCCATGTTGTGTTCTTTGAGGGGAGGAGAGTTTTTGTCCAACTTCTCTCTATTGATGGTGAAATAGGATAATCTGAACAGGTTGAATAATTCTGTATGTTGAATGAATAGAGTTGCTATTGTTAAACTTGTGTGTTTGCTATTGAATGAACTAATTTGCAAGATCTGTGACACAAATTAGAGATACAGAAACTTTTGCTGTAGTCTGTGTTGTATCTAGAACTCGCATGAAAAATTAATGTAACAGTTGTGACTAATTTTTATGTAGTCTGAATTTGCCTTATTACTGGAAGTATTTGCAGGGGTATACCCTCAAGAATTTGCCGTAAGACTCAAGTGCTAAAGCATCTGCTCTGGAAATACATATTCATGTCTGAAAAAAATAACTCATGAGGATGAACATCATGGTTTCATCCTGCTGCTCCATTGTGCAGTACCTGTCTTTGTCCACTTGAGAGGGATCATTAGCACTGGTTGCAGTATTACCTGATATCTGAAATAGAATGTGCACATGATGCTGTGCAGGAGGGCCATCATGTTTCTCATCTAGAACATTACTAGTCTGCTAGACAAAATGTTTTGGTGTTAGGACATGCCACTTCCATTAAGTCTTTCTATGAATTTCTCAACATGCCACCTGGGAAAATGAGCTTCATCTCTCAATTTATCTTTCTCTTATTGAAAAAAACCCACAGCATAATAGTGCTTATGTAGTCTGAGAATTATTTGATTCATTGATATCTTTGTACTTTGAAGAATTAATTACTTAGTTGCATTTGAAAGAGTGATAAAGTATTGCTAAGCATATTAAAAAAAAAAAAAAAAAATATCATCCCAGCCAGAAAGAACAAAAAATTATTAATTATTCAGTAGATAGACAAGTTCTCCGTTTTAGGACAAGCCAGTTAATATTGCAGATGCCATCCTTACACTCTAAACAAGCATGCAGCTCAGGATAGCATACCTGCAAGCAAAACTCAAATTTAAGTACCGTTGGCACCACTTACTAAGAGATTTGAGATGATTCTCTTGTTCTGAGAAATAACAAGACTGAGGAGGGGGCTGCTGCTGCGGCAACGTGCGTAACATGATGTGTACGTGACGTGTAAGGTAGAGCTTGACTTCTCCCATCATACTTGCCTAAGGACGTTAACAGAAACATCTCTACTTCACCTTTAGAGTACCTGTTGACCTCTCTAGTTTAAAATACTCATATCTTTCTCTTATTAGCATCTGTTGGGAGAAATGAAGTGAAAAGATTGCTGCCTTGTTCTACTTAACAGCCTATTTAAATTAAAATGGTAAGGTGCACACGCATATATTGTCCTAATTTGATCTCTGCTTTTTTTTCCAAACAAAGCATTTTATGTCTAAAAGAAAAGCAGGCATTATTTGTCTGTAAGGGTGAATTAGCTCTGTGTAAAGAGAAAGCAAAGATAAAAAAGAGATTTCACATAAAAGCAGACCTGTAAGGAAACCAAGGTAAGTCTGTGGCTTGCACAGTTCTGTGCTTTTGAGTCTGTGGAGTCTTTGTATTTTGGAGGCATCGGCAGGGGGGTCAGGAAGAGGATATAAGACAAAGCTTTCCAGAAAAAAAAAGATAATTTCAGATCCTTATCTTTCAGCCTCTAAAATGTATTTACTGAAGCCATTCATCCTGGCAGTCACAAAAAGTGCTTTCTGAAGTTTTCTAGTTGCCTTGAAAGACTTCAGCGTGGAAATGTTGTATTAACTTAGTAATCATGTTGTGTTCTTCTTACCAGCAGGGTTTCAGAAATTTCTCACTGGTTACTTGATCTGAAAATCCAGCAGAAAGTTGCTTTGTGATTCAGTTGTGTTATGAATTCTCCTCTTCAGCATCTGATTTGTGGGATGGCTGAAATACAGCCCTCCCTCTCGGGGTGGGGGAAATCTGGCATTCAGTCTTCTGCCTCATGGCCTGAAAGTGGCTGCAGAGCAGGAGTGATGGTGACAGTAGCTCGGAGGGGGTGCCTGGAGGGCAGCCCAGCTGGGAGCCTTGTGTAAGGAAGTGAGGAGCTGTGCCTGGGACCTGGCTTTATCTTCCACACACAACACCCTGTAGACACTTTAGTCTAGGGTTGGGGCGTGCTTCTCCTTGCGTGTCATGACAGTAATTGTGAATGGATCCTACACTGCTTATCTCAAAAGAACAGTACCTAGCAGTATTCACTGTTATTTCAGTATGGGCTATAAGTTATAGCTTTAACATGTGGATGTTAAGTGCTTTACACTGTTGTAATTGTAAATCTATATAATTAGATGGAGACTCTTTTCAAGATACTGACCCTTGTCTAACAGCACAAAACAACTTTTATTGATGGTGGTAATCCAGATGGCTAGTAATAGATAACTAAAAGGATAGAAGAGTAAGTGAAATTAAATAAACATTTGAAGTTCAACCCTTGCTCCAAGAAGGGTTAGTTTAGTAATTTAAAGGCTGGCAGTTCAGTGGAAGGCCTGCTTGCTCTATTGTATCTGAAATGGGTAAGAAGTTCTTCGGCTTAGAAAGGAGAAAGAAAAGCTACGAGGGAAGTACTTGAGCATGTTTTTAAGAAAGAAACCCACAACAATGCAACATCTGACAAAAAGCCAGAATACAAAGAATTTTCATCCTTTCTTAGTATCAATGTACAACCACAAGGACTGTTAGTGCCATGTCAGCTCTAACGGATCTTTGTAATTCTGCAGTGATATTGTACCTATGACATTTAAAAACATTTTTGAGAGACGGGAGAAAGTTACTTGATTGAAGAATAAAAAAGAAGCTTTCGAAACTAGTATTTTGAGGTGTTAAAGTTCACAAGAGTTGCATAATTGAAACAAATTAAATTATTATTGTACGCTTAAGTACTTTAGTAAATTCTTTTAGCTGGCTTATTTACCTTTAAAAGATACCGTGCTGTTTATTACCTATCAAAGTTGGTGTGTATGTATCTAAAGAGTGCAAAAGAGGGATAAATGTTAATTAAATGTTAATTGTAAGTAGCATGCTTATTCATATACTAAACTTAACTATAAAAATTGATAAAATACTTGCAAATTAATATGCAGTCTGTATTATGCCCTGTAGAAAAATAAGCATACTTTTTAATCGTTGTTAATATTTTACGGTATGCTGAAACCCAGTAACAACTAACATAACATAAACAAACTGTAACACAGACAGCTCCGGTTGTTTTGTTCTTCATAAAGATCCTGGGCACAAAAGATGAGCTTTGAGAGTTCCTTGAGAAAGTAGATCTGAGCTGAGACTTTTGGTTTTATTCCAACACAAACAAAACAGTAGACTAGGGAATTTAGAAGAATTTCAGTTACGTTGAAAGTATTCCTATTTTCTGACCTCAGTTGTTGCAGAGCATGGGCAAGGCATGCCATTTCATACTGGTGGACCATACCAGTTTGCTGTACGCCAATTGTATTCTGGCCAGAACAAGTCTTCTGGTGAGAACTTCTGTAAAATGTGGTGGTTGTGCTGCCAGATACCACAGTGCGAGTTTCCTATAAATGGGCACCTAATTTTATTTTTCTCTATAACTGGGATATTTACATGTATGGATTTCATTGTATTGTTTTACATTGGTAGGAATCTTACAGACAAACAAATTAACCAACCTTTATACAGCCTTAATAAAAAGGGTTTAAAAATCAGATTCCAGAAGGCTCTTTTCTTTGCATGTGACTCTTTATCATGATCTGGTAACTTTGAATGACTAGTCATCTTTCCATGAAAGAATCCTAAACAAATACGTCTCTGTATGTATGTATCTGTCTAAGCTATGAACTCCAACAAACTTCAGGATTGGGAAACCAGGACCAAAGAATGAAAGGAGGGCTGGATGCAGCCAAAGTCTTGTTGCGCCGAGGAAACCTCTTCTGGAAAGAAGAGTGATTATGAACTACTGTTTAATCTGTTCTCTCACAAAATCATGTACAGTAGAAAACAGAAAAGCTTTCAGTTTTGGAAGAATCTTTGGAAATGTGTAATCAATTTGTTATCCCCAGTAGCAGGGATTGGAGGGTGTTATTAGTAGGGTATAAAGGCATGAATTGTCATTTTCCCTGGCTCGGTGTGGTGGCAGCTGTGGAGGGCAGCTGGCAGGTAATGCTCCGTGTGAGCTTTTTTGCTGCATTGCCTTTGTTTCCCCTGTGCTATGTAGCCCTTAATGATTCTGATGAAGAACTTCCCTGTAACTTTTAACATTGGGTTGACAAGGCCAAGGTACTTGCATTTTATTTATTTTTTCTGTTGTTGTCAGTGCTGCATTCATAACAGCTTGTATTTGTTGCAGCTCTCAGCAAGGTGATCTCTGCACGTTTGGCACAGAGGGCAAGCTCAGAAATATTTCAAATCCAGTACAGTGTGCTGCACCAGGGACATCAGTTTGGCAGTTAACTTCTCTAGATTTACTTGCAGAGCCGATCAGCGCTGGCTGATAATGAAGTGGCTGATTTATGAAAGCTCAGGGCATGGTTAGGATGAACCTGTTGACATCTAAAAGTAGAAAAGAGCATGTTGAGCCTTGGGAAACCATAAAAGCTTTTTATGCTAGTGAACACGTATTATGCATTAGAGAGCTGACCTTAATGCCCCAGTACATTTAATTATTTTTTTCTTTTAAGTTCCCTGAAATAATTTTTAAAAATTGTATTTATTTTTTTACTTCTCTATGTTAAAACTATTACAGCCTACAGCTTTCTCTCGTAGAACTTGTAGCGCATTGATTTCCCTGAGAGTCAGAAACTAATTTTCCTCTATTAACGCACCGGATTGGAAGCCAACTATCACAACATGCTCTAGCAAATACAAGGCAACAGACCTCCTGTTACTACCTAATAGTTTGTTCCATGAACTGCTTTTATTACTGCTGAAACACAGCTTACCACAGTGTGTAACTTACTGCAATGGTAAACGTGGAACGAGCCGGTGACTCTGCAGCTTTTGGTGGTGGTCACGCGATCTGTAGCGCTTCGGAGGTGGGTTGCGATAAGAGCGATGAAATGCTGCGTTGTGCCCTGCCTACACCAGCAAAGCCATGTCCTCAGAGCTCTGACTTTCTGATGCTGAAATTAAGTCAGCGGAGCGCACGTGTAGTGACATCTTGGCATAGCCTGCTTGTCAGCGGGAGATCTCCTGGTGTTCAGGGGGTTGTTTCACGCTGGAGACAAGCTATGGCTTGCCAGCTTACGTCAAGCATGTGTGGACACATGCAAATCTGCAGAAACAAGCAACGCTGTGTTGCTAAAACTGTAAAGTACACCAGAACTAACACGGGCAAATGTGAGTTGTTTATGAAAGAATGTGTTAGAAGTGCCAGCGGGTGGAATTATCACTTATAAAGATCTCGCTCCCACAGCTTAGAATAGTTTAAAGGTGCTGGAAAATAAGGTTCTGCACTGCTCCCTGGAGATCATGTCTATTTTGTCTTCATTATTATAGCTCTGAATATTGTTACTCTTTAATGCCGTGTTGTGAAATCCATCATGTGCTCAGCACTCCGACGATACAGCACACAAGATTTTATATATATATATTTTTTTTTTATTTAAATGTTTTTTTTCTATTCCCTTAAAAATACCCTATTAATTTAATTGATTCCCCCCACTACTTGTACTGGAATTTTGCATGCAGTCACCATATAATTAACTTGACCTACAAACACACTTGTGTCTCTGGGTACATGTATCCTCTTCTGTCATGTTTTCCATTTTCCTCTTAAGATGAACAATGCCATTTGTTTTCATATGTCTGGAGGAGAGGTACGGTTACCTCATCTGTAGCCATTTTATTCCTGCCTCTCTGACCTATGTAATGACGTGGTGGTCTTTCCAAGATACAGAGCTGTCTCATGTGAAGTTACTGACTTGATCCAGATTGTCTGAACAGCTTGGTCTTTAATTATGCTCCAGATTGTTGAGGTGCAGCAGTCAATCTCGGTAGAGCTTCTTAACGGCATTTGTTTGCATGGCTGATTCCAGTCATTTGTCAGTTGAGATCAACTCCTAGATCCTGATCTTTTTGGGTTTGGGTTTTTTTTTGTTGTTTCTTTGTTTTTGGTTTTGTTGTGGGTGTTTTTGTGGTTTTTTGGTGGTTTGGGGGTTTTTTTTGTTGTGTTTATTGTGTGTGTGTGTGTGTGTGTTGGGTTGTGTCTGTGTGTTTTTTATTTGATTGGGGTTTTTTTTTTGTTGTGGGGTTTGTTGTGGGTTGTTTTGGTTTGGTGTAGGTTGTTTTGGTTGGTTTGTTTGTTTGGGATTTTTTTGTTTGGTTTGGTTCCCTCCCCTCCCCAATACTTTTTTCTTGTACGCTCTGTAACAGTGAGGCAAATGGAAAGAAGTAAAAGAAGTATTGCAAAGCTGTAAGGTGAGAAGTCATATCCACTGCCACAGAGAAATAAAAATAAATAAATAAAGGCTGATTAAAGTTTTCACCTGGCAGGCAAGAGGTAAGCCATCAGAAAAGTTGGAGGAGTCAAAGGATTGATTTGTTATGAAGGATAGTTAGAGGAGACAGCAAATCAATTTACTGAAGCGAGAAGTTTGTGGGAGGGCCTGCTAGGCCTTGTGGCTAGGGAGGACTAAGTTAAATGATGCCCCAAAGTAAAATGATGTAGATAAAGGCGGACGTTTCTGAAATGAAAGGAAGGAATGCAGAATTAAATGCAGAACTCAAAGCAGCAAAGAACCGATTCTCGTGCTTGAGAATTTACGATAGAGGTAAATTAAAGCAGCCAATTGTTGGCAGAAAATTGCTTGAAGAAATTTCATAAACTAGATAGCTTCATAAGGACTGCGAGAGAAAGAGAAAGGATAAAGAATCAAATCCCACTGCATTTCTGGGAGAGAAGTGTTACAATTTTTTTAGCTAATCTCATTTCTGGTTGAGAATAATGTTAAACTTTTGTAAGGAGATAACTGTTTAAGAATTTACTTGAGCTGTGTAGTTTTCTTTATAGCCATTTTAACCTTTTATGATATGATCCTTCCATGATCATTTTTGCTGAAACAAACTGGTTTCCCTAAGGTGAATTGGTGGTATCTGATGCTATGGTAGAGTATTTCTTCAAAGAAAGAGGGAAAAACTGTGAAGAGAGAGGTAGAGAAATTATTTCCACATTGTGTGTTTGTGTTTCTTGTTTTCTGTAAATCTTGTGATTTTGTAATAATTCATGCATTTATAGCTATAATCTGAAGGGAAACTTAAATATGAATTCTGTAGGTATTTCATCTGTGTGATGAGTTGGATAATAGGTGAAGAATGTAACTTTAGTCTGTAGTGTGATTCATTGATGTGTTAAGAGTACAAGTATAATATTTCATGATACTTTGCTATATTCTATTTACTGTTATTGGCCTTTCTGAGATTGTTTAAAAAGAGTAAAGATTGACTGATGCAACATAGTTCTTCAAAAATTTCCATGTAATAGAGATGCAAGGCTATGCAAAATTCTGCGCTCAGAGGATTCAGGACAATGCAGGATTAGGTCTGTTGTCTTAAAGTTTATATTTATCCCACATATTTAACACAGAAAATAGTTTTGCATTTTTTATTTAACCTTTGTCTCTCCAGAAGTCTTCCTCCATCCCTGTTGTATTTTTTGTCTACCCTGTATTTTTTGTGAGCCCTGTTTGCACCTTTTGTCCACCATTGGTTGTGTGATACGTGCATTTTGTAGTGGTTCAAAAGTAGCTGGTTTTGAGGGAACTTTTCTATGTCATTTGCTTTGTATGTCATGGTTGTGGTTTAACCCCAGCCAACAACTAAGCACCACACAGCTGCTCACTCACTCCTCCTAACCCCTGGTGGGATGGGGAG
The DNA here is from genome assembly GCA_025331215.1 of Actenoides lindsayi. NCBI lineage: Eukaryota > Metazoa > Chordata > Aves > Coraciiformes > Alcedinidae > Actenoides > Actenoides lindsayi. The sequence goes on from WTSP01011489.1 coordinate 194,749, forward strand.
GAGAATCAGGAAAAAAAAGTAAAACTTACTGGTGGAGATAAGAACACAATAATAAATGAAATAATAATAGTAATGAAAATAAGATAATAAGAGGAAGAAATAAACTCCAAAAGCAGACGGGTGATGCACAGTGCAGTTGCTCACCACCCACTCACTGATGCCCAGCCAGTCCCCGAGCATCAGTCTGCCCCTCCCAGGCAGCTTCCCCCAGTTTATATACTGGGCACGGTGTGGAATATCACTTTGGCTAGTTGGGTCAGCTCTGCTGGCTGTGCTACCACCCAGCTTCTCACGCACCTGTTTGCTGGCAGAGCATGGGAAACTGAGAAATCCTTAACTTAAGGATAAGCATCAATTAAATTATCAGTGTGTTATCAGCATGATTCTCTTACTAAAGCCCAAATATGGCACTGTACCAGCTACTAGGATGAAAATGAATCTTGTCCCAGCTGAAACCGGGACAGTCAGTTACCATTTTTGTTATATATTTTGGCTGTGATTTTTATATTAAATTTTCCTAGTATAAGCAGTGTATGTCTACAAAGGAGGACAGTGTCTTTTCATTGCCTCTTTCAAAAAGTTCATCTTTTTGGGCTTTTTAGTTAATATCTTAAATCAGCAGAGTCTCAGCACCCAGTGACTGAGCAGCAGGGACATTTTTGTTCTCCTCATTTTCATTTGTATTCCAACTTCTTGTTTGCTAAAGAAAGAATGAGATGGTGGGTTTAGAATGTTGTCGGGATAGGTTCCTTGGAGTGGCCGATACAAATCTTGCCAAATGTACTTGTGGCAGGAACGCTGCTGCGTCGGAATTGGGCAGCAACATTTTGAAGGACATGAAAAGTTTATGATGCTTGCTTTTTGAGTTCCACTTCACTAACATTGAACAGCAGTGTATGTGATCAACTATGAAGGGAAGGGAAGCTGGGTCATTTGTATAGCCAGCCTATCTGTTCTGCATGGGATTGCCTGGAGTTTGGTTTAGTCAAGTTTTATTCAGCCCCTTCTTTCTTTCCAGCTGCTTCCTTTGAGATAAATCTGGAATAACAAAGCAAAATATGATTTTTTTTTTTACCTTTGAACTCTGAGGCTTTATACATGTATAGACAGATCATAGCAGCTTTACATTCTTGTAATAATGGTGGTTTATCTTTATTTATGTTACAATAAGACTGTGAGACAGTGATTTCCATTTCCGTACTTCAGAAAGAGATCATTTAAATAAAGTTTCTTTGATTTCTCTTGTTGATAAAGTTATGATTAACCTATATTTGCATTTAGAAAAACAAACAAACTGTTAAAATACAGAATACAGACCCAGGATCTTTTTATTTTTATTTTTTTAATTTGTGATATTCATTGTTTTTTGGTGGGTTTTTTGTTTGGTTGGTTTGTTGTTTGTTTGGTTTTTTTGTAGTATGCTTTGAACTGTTATTTCCCCTATAAATATTTTAGGGTGTTTTTTTGTGTCAAGTTTAGATATTTCATTTCAATAATACTTTATGGGGTGTTGGAGTTGGAATAATAAAGAACATAATCTGAAAAGGACTAAGGGCCACTGTCATTTAAGTTGTGAGAGTGTTTCATATTCCTTAAGATTTTGAATTTACATCAGCAGGTTCAGTGCAATAATTCTGAGAAAACAGAATGGTGTAATGTTGTTTTTGTTTGGGTTTTTTAATGGAATACAAAGATTGTGATAGTTTTCTAAAGAGTTATACAACCTTCTCTATTACCTGTTATTTTTGTAAGTGAAATTATTCCCAGTGTATTGCATATAGACAGAATAGTGCACTTCATAATAAATTAATGAAAGCGGCTACTGGGTATGATTTCACTGTCATATATTTCACAGGAAGTGTGCTTAAGACAAGTAGCAATTGAGTGTAAATAGATTAGGAATCCAGTGATAACCATTCTCCGTGGTTTTCCCATTGCTTGTCACATGCTTCAGATGTTTATTTGCAAGTTTCTCATCTTAAGTGAGATATGCAAAACCCTCGACTTCCATCAGAATGATGCTTCAATGATTTTTATCTCATTAACTATTTCTAAAAGCTCAAATTATTCCTGGAATACATCATCTGGAAGAATTAAAGCAATTCTTCCTAGTAAGCAAACTGCTATTTTCTGTAACACATATAAGAGCTACATGTACAAAATAGTAGCTCCTTTGATATTGTTTTCCTTAATGCATTAGGATGTTGGTTGGGGTTTTTTTCCCTACAAAATCAACAAAACAGGATGGTTTGAAGTGATATTTGGTTTTGCACGTTCCTATCTATGACGTTATCTACCTGAAATTGAAAATTTTCTTTTATTTTTTTTTTTTACTTTTTCCTAATAACATGTAGAGTTTTGACAGAAAAAAATGGAGTTGTAAAACTTGCAAAGTTTCCTGTATTCCATTGTAAGCTGGCTCAAATTGAAGTCTCTGCTCTCATGTCCTCACTATTTTGAATGTTCACAGTAGCTAAACCAGGGCAGGTATGTGTACATGTTACCATGTTTTGGATTCAGTCCTTTGCAAACATTTTTGCTGGAATTCCAAGAGTTTCATATTCATCTGCTTTTAGGACCAGAGCTTGTAACTGAGATATCACATCATCTTGAGATATCACATCATCTAACTCATTCCCTCGGGTTTCTCGTGCCCTGTATCTGTAATGTACTGCTGGGAAGTCAGATGCAGAAAAAGAAGTATTTGTAGTGATTTAGAAAAAAGCTTGACTTACACAATGTATTTCTTAATAACAGAATCCTATACAATGTAACAGTCTGTTTTATAAAAAGGCATAACAAAAATCAAATGTGTTTTCATGTAGCACATCAGAAATATTTGAATTCTGGAGTGGCTCTGGAAATAAGAGAGTGAAAGAACGTGTGTGTGAATATGCATCTGTTTTGAAAAGGGTCTTCCAAATTCTTATCTCCTGTATTATGAAATCTACTTCCAGTGTTCTAATGTATTACTTTATGACAGTAGTTTTCTTCCCAGCCTTACCAAAGAGAGGGCATTTTGTCTCTTGTCTTGGCATTCAGAATAAAAATTGTCTGTTGCTTTAAAAATTACTGTATGTGTAATTCTGTAATCTCTGCTCCTTAGCATGCCTTTTTTAAAAAGGAAAATGATGCTTCCAGAGGAGCGATACTAATACCAGTTCATTATTGGTTCCTATAAAAAAGGAGGACTGTGCTTGGAAAGTTTTCCACTGCAGGTATTGTTAGCAGAACCAGACCTGCATAAACTAATGTAATCACAGTGTCTGAAATCTAATCTTCCATAGATATATGTGCTGGGTTTTCTTTTCTCTTTCCCCTACCATGCCCCAAGGTGGGGAAATAATCTCTCATTCAGTAATTAATGAATAACAGAAAATAAAATAGAAATCATGGAAAGTGTCAGGAAACTTATTTAAGAGACTGTGCCAGGATTAAAATAAGATTTTAAAATAGAATGTGAGAATGCACGTGGACTTGGGTACAATACAGTTGGTAGAAGACAGAAACTCATTTATCTTACGTGAAGACACCTTGCAGGGTTTAGACATCCTTAACACCGCTGTAACTCCTGCTTGTCAGCGTTCTTCACTTCAGAAATATCCCTCCTGCCGCGCGCGTTATTTAAAGGACTCAGATCTCCCCTGATCCATTTGCATTATTAATTCTCACCTTGTTTATAAAATCTATAGACAGCAGGGGGTTTATTTCTTCTTGTGTTCACTGTTTCACCTTCTAAACTTTATCTAACTGTCTTCAGTTGCAATGGCAATAAAATTTGGGGGTGATGCTGACCTGCGCCCATCGCTCTGCTGCCGTCTGTACGGCAGGAGCAGGCAAACTCTGTGCTGAGCGTCTTTTTGCTCAGCCTAGGGACAAGAGAACAGATGCACTAGAGGTAATACTTGTATTAAGTACTTAAGTTTTAAAGCCATCCCAATATCTGGGCCAAGGTATCTTGTAATGATTTCTAGATACTCTTAGGTGCAGCCTCCCTAGGTGATGTCCCTGGCCCATGGAGGCTTCTGATGAGTTGTAGGTTCCCTCATAATAAGTAATGTTATAATAAAGGTTAGAATCTTATAATTCTTCCTGAAATAGAATGATTATTCTCTTGTCAGCAAACCCTATTAGCACAGCTGAATGCATGATATCAAGGAAGGTTTTTTCCTTGAACTGCAGAAGAGATTCCTGGCATAAAGTGAAGGTAATAACATAGGAATGTTAAGGGAAATGTAATGGGGCTGTGGACACCTGTGGGATCACAGTTTCCCACTGAAACCAGTCAATAAGGATTTTCATATTGTTCTTCTTGATGCGAAGCTGACGTGCATAGATGTGAAAGGGAAGAAGCTGCAGAGAGGCATCAGTTTCTTTTGGTTAACAAGAATGAAATACAACTTTAAGTAGATTTTAGTACAATAATACTGAATTTTCAGACTCTATCCCGACCACATGTAAAGCAACACATGTCAGTAGTATGTGATAATGCGTGTCTGTGCTTATAGAAAGACTCGAATGTATTTTTCACAAGCTGTGCTGATGCCCACAGACATTCTGGGCTTAATGGTGATGAATCTCCCTTGCACTGACCTGCCTTAGAGTAACTTTGTCTACTCCGAACTACACTTGGTGACTCCTATGTACGTTTCTCTGTTCCTCCCTATTTTACAAGTTATGCCTTTTGCATTGTCCGAATTCTGTGCCATAGGTTAGGATGCATGCTGATTAATTTACTCAGAGACTTGATAAGAATGTACTGCTTTATCTTTTGAGGGATTATTTACTGTACGAGTGACAGTTTTGGACACAGTCTTGTCACCTGCAGAACAATCCGACTTCTTATTTTACTTCATATACTAAGAACTACAATATGCACTAGAAAAATCAAACACACTTTATAAGACAAATAGTCACAGCTGGGGATAAGGAATATAAATAGGATGACATCAAATGAAAAGAGCTGATGATCCAACAAGGCTTCTATAGATCATGTTGTCTCTAATGTCAGGAGAATTGCAGATTAGTCTTGCTGCTCTTTATAAGTAAGCCTATTTATCAACTTTCTTGAAAAATCTAATTTAAGGTGGCACATTTTCCTTAGCTCTGCCACACTTCAAAGCTTAAAGCGTAGGGGTTTGTCAGCCATTCTCTCCTGGCTGTAATTGGTGTGTGAGATTCCCATTCAGACCTTTCTCTACTAGCCAGGTCCAGGCTACTCCTGCCTGGGTCTGATAATGTAATTTTAGTTTGCTTGATTACTAAAGTAAAAACCTAGGAAGCCTTAGCTTTTAGTAACTTTGTCCAATTCAGGCTTATTGTTCAGAGAGAGAGCGCCATTTAAATTGCAAATGTTCATTATAAGAGGCTGGGTTTCTATAAAGTAAAACTTGGTCTCATCACAGAGAAAGGAGATGACAAGGACTAGGGGTAAAAAAAAAAAGGCCATTTGGACAAGGTGGATACTGGCAGAGGCTATGCTGTATTTCCTCAATAACCTATAGAAAGAGACACTGTTTATGAAGGGATAAAACAAAAAATAGGAATTTTAACTCTGGAGAAAATACATAGGAATATAAAAATTCCTAGTTTTGCTACCTTGTACTACATTTTTAACATGATGCTTTATATCCAAGTCACAAAACGGATTTGTGTACATTTATATTCATTCTTTAAAAGCTAAGTAGAGCTCAGGCAACTAAAACAAGCTGTTTGATATTATGGTCTTTTTTTTTTTTTTTTTCTTCCCCTGTTCACTTGATGTAAGAATACTTTAGCATATAGTGTCACAGTTTTATACATGTAAATACTTTCAAGTCAGAACAAGTAGTGTGAGCATATTTTATCAGCTATTACCACTGAGATTTTTACATATATGAACTAAAAAAAAAAAAAGTCTGTGTTTATAAAAATTTAAAGTAATTTTGCTCCCTTAGGATTATCTGAATTTGTGAGAATGCTCCTGTTCTTGTATCAGAAAGAATGGCACTATGCATTGATTCCCAAATTTCAGAAATTATAAGATTTTCTTAAACTTGTTCAGTATGTTAGCAATGAAGTGCAAGACAAAACAGAAGTGTAACACACTATCTGATTGTTACTTAAATGTAATACAATCAGTTGAACAACAAAGTCTTCAGTACCATATAGCCATAGATAGACATTTTCTTAGGCTCTCCAAAATGCTGGTATTCTTACAGAGAGCTTTAGGATAAATCCCTATAACTCCTGTGCATGACTCTTGTGCGTGACATTTTGAAAAGACCAGAGCTGTGAATATCACACCTGATTTCTTTTAAGTCAAAAGCTTTCATGTGCAGGAAATAATGTTTCAATTAAAAAGAGAGAGAAGGGGGAGGTCATTTGACATTACTACATTGCATTCAGAACCATGTGCAGAAAAAGGAAATTAGAGCAAATTCAATAGGCTGCTGATTCAAAGCTGAACAGACTTAAACGTTTGTATCACTTGTTCAAAAGATTGATAGCCCACAATTTTAGTATTAAATTACTATATCAAGTCTCAGAACTTGGTGATCTCAGTCTCTTATTTTTGAAGTTTTGCTATTGCTAGTTACCTAGCACTTGGTTTTATTCTCCATTGTTCTCACTTCAAATTTGTCATCATTTAATGTCTGAAATCTATAAATTCACAGTTGAAATTATAGCAGAGGGAAGGGAAGATACTGTATAAGATTACGAATACTGACAGCAGATGGGAAGAATTCCTACACCTTAGGATATCGACTTTGTGTTGTGCTTTTCCATGTGAACTGTATTTGATGTACAGTAAAAAGTATATGTATGCACTTGTAAGATTAGTGAGTATTTTAATTTTTAATACTACACACAGTATATGACATTTCACTGGGGATTCAGAGAAAATCCTTTCTCCTTGCATAAACCCAATAGAATGTCTTTTACCCAAAAATTGCCCTTGAAATAGATACATTTTCTAGTAATATTTGGAATCATTTCTCCCAAATGACATCTCCTTTCCTGTAAGATGATCATTGAATCCTGAAATACAGATCTGGGTTTTGCTTATGGTTGCATTTCTTTACAGAACCATTAAGAAAAAGAATCTGCCACGTGAAGATTCACCGTGTACACATGGATTTGCTAGCTGTATAAAGAGCATTGTTCTTCCACGAATGACCTCCTTGCACAGAATGATAGTTTTATCCTTCTCTACATCATTATGTTTGCTGTACAAAAATCCCGCTGTGCTACATCATAATAACATGTAATCTTCTTGCTTAGTTTAGCTGAGATTTAAGGAGCCGCTGTTCATGGAAGCAGTTTTCTAAAGTCTGATCTATAATTTACCAGAATCACCAGGCAAAAGAGCAAGAGGCTTTATAAGAGGGATACAGCCCTTAAAACTCTTAAATGAAGATTAGTTTAAAGTTTTACAATCCGGTACAGAACCATCTGGCAAATCTCATGTCAGGCTTTGTTAAACCTCTGAGCTTTCCTAGTATGCTGTAGTCATTCAACCCCCACCCCACACCCTGCCTTTATCTTTCATTCCTCTGTCTCCTGCCAGGCACCTGCTTTTTCTCATAGATATGTTGGAACAAAAGAAGGAAATACGTAAGCAGAGGGCTGATTTTTCCCCAGGACTAGTGTAACAGCTGTAAAGGATGGAGGCTGTGGGTGTGCTGCACCTCTGGAAATCATGCCCTTATAATTGCTGGGTGGCTGGATAGGCACTAGGTGATTTATTGCATCTTTGAAGAGGTAATTGCAAGATAAAAGCTGCCTGTTGGCAGAACCATTAGAGACTTGCTGGGTTAAATTGTGGCTTTTGAGGCCAAGGAATCACTGGGAAGATGTACAGCAACATCACAAGGTGTAATACTTTCAAAAATGAAGCTGCAGTCGCTGCAGCCAAACCAGCGTAGAAGTTGTGTCAGTGACAATTCCAGATGCCAGTTGGGGTGGAAAACTGATCGTTCCCATCCTTCCTAAATCACATTTCAGGTCTCTAGACCATGGGTGCCTTGCCAATACCCCCACAAATGGGGTTTTACCTGTGAGTTCCAAATGGTATGTTTGTTCTTTGGGAAAAGGCAGACCTAACGTGTTTTTTGAACACAATGCAAAACCCATCCCCTAAAAATCCTTACTAACATCTTGATTTCAGCTGTCCTAGGGCTTTCCCATATACTTACGTGTCATACAGATTTATTTTCATATTTATACAAAGCTTGGAAATGTGGAACAAATTTTGTTGGGGTTTTTTTTTAGCAATCTTACCTAAAATTATACTTTGGTCACTTAAATTAACCCTTCTGTTCACCTTTCATATGAAGGATCTTAGGAGGCTGAAGGAGAAGACTGCAGGAATCCAATTACCTGAAATCAACTTACAGGCAAGAAGGAGACATTGTTATTGGAGATAATCTCCTTCTCAGGCTTACAGCACTTCTCTGTCTCAGTGTGATAATAAAGATGTTCTGCCTGGACAGTGGAATGAGTATACATGACTTCCTGATTATAATGTGGGACAGAAAGCTAGTAAAGTCTACAGTTCCTGCCTAAAACTGTAGCTTTTGGCTGTATACTGTAAACATAACTAGAAAGGACAAAAGCTGCCCCAAATAAACCTGTGCAATCCCAACCAGGCTTTGATAATGTAACATAGCTAATATACTACTTACAAAATGCCTTTTACTGTTTCTTTTCCAAATCTCGCTTCAAGCCATACAGGATTTTAGCTTGAAAGACAATTTCATAAAGGACGTTTTGTTGTGTTTTGGTTTGGGTTTTTTTTCTTTCCTGTAAAGTGCAGGAATGGAACGCTTTGAATCAGACAATCTTAATGCTGCTGTAGCAATTTTGTAAGGCACCAAAGAAAAATGCATCGTATTATCTTTGAACTTCAGTCTGCTTTTGCTTCTCACAGCAATCAATAACCATTAGACTTATTGGTGGTAGTATCTGTCTAGATAATTTTAGGGCTTTTCCAGAAATCAAAATATGTAAACTGAAATTGTCATGTTGTAACTTTTTCTTGCTTTTTTAACTCTAATAAATCCAGATTCTCCTTTGAAGGGAAGCAAAAAGCTGTCAATATGGCCACGGGATGAAAAGGAGATAATACCTAGCTGAACAGATCCAGTAGTTAGTATTAAAATAATAAGTTTGAGAGCCAGAACAAACTCCCTTTGCAGCCAGTCTGGAAAAGTGATAGTCATCGAAAAATTAGTCACATCCCTGAGTCAAGTCACTAGACATTTTGTTATTATTTTAAACACCCAGCTCATGAAGCCAAGGCCAACCACTTGAACATAATTTAACTTCCTTCCAGCAAAAATGGAAGGACTTTCCCACAATTTTAGAGTATGTGTTTTGTATTAGAGGTGGCTGTCTGGCAGCTCGGCACTCGAGGCTGTAGGAAGTGAAGGGATCCAGGGGTTCAGCAGAGGCAGAGAGCAGGCGGCTGCCTGTTTCTCTTGGCTCTTGAGGAGCAAGCAGGGTGCTGTCTGCATCTGCAGTGGGACCTGGCAGCTTCCTCTGGTTGCTGCTCCTAACGTGATGCAGGGTGGAGATGCAAAAGGGAGAGCTTGGTGGGTGGCTGTTGGACAGGATCACACAAAATGGGCATCCCTCTTCCACGGTCACCAGCATCCCACCTTCCTGACCTGTGCAAGAGACTGGTAGGGCAGCATCCCAGGCAGACCTTAGGGCAGAGAGAGATTGGGGTTGAGTCTGGAGAAGAAAATAGATTGAGCAAATAGCAGCATCTTGTTATGGATCAGCCTGACCTGTACAGACACCAGGAGCCACGTACTGTAGGGGGAAGATACCATCAGAAGGGAGATCTTCCGTGCATGGGCAGTTGTTGTGAGATTAGTTCAAATTCTCTCAAGTGCACAAGAGATTTCTGTCTCATATTTCAGACTGGGGACCATCTCAAGGATAAAAAAAAAGTCTGACTTAAAATGATGACTTTCATAACCTTTAAAATCTATTTTACAATTTATTTTCTCTAGTAGATTTTGGAAGCCTGAATGTTATCTGTCAAGCTGTCATAAGTAATTAGATGTTTGTTAACTTATTGTTCCTAATAAACAACAGAAAATATTCATGATTAATTTCATTTTTCCCTAAAAAAAGATTTAGTAACCACTTTGATTAAATATTAAAGCTTTCTTTTGTTGTTACAACCAGACAGAAAGTTCTAAATATCAGCAAAATATTTTGTGCACAATCTTTATACTACCTGGTCATTATGCTGGACTTTATTGATCGCTAACATAATTGATCAGGAGAATTTCTAGGTGGTCAGGTGGAAGACTGATGTGACTGGCTGTATGATGACTCAGCAAACTAGACTGTCTTTCATACTGAAAACACCTGAAAATTGGACTTTCAGTGGATAGACAGGATTGCCTGGCCTTGGGGAACAGTTGACAGTATTGCATTTCCCGCTGGGCAAAAGGGATTACTGAGATAAAGGAAACTTTTAGTCAGCAAGACCTTATGTAGTCTCCTGTCTTTTCTTGCCTTCCCCAGTGCCTGTGCCAGGGCAGCGATGCAGGGTGTCAGGTAATGATTTACAGCAAAATGAGTCTCCCTCAACTCTGGCAGAGTTAGAGATCTCGGAAGGTGTTGGATGGATAATGGGAACCCAGCCGGTTGTCCGGATACACCCCATGCTTGCGGAAGGGTTGTTGGCTGTCACAGAAGTGACAGGCGGATGATCAAACCTGGAAAGAACCCGGTTTGTTCTAGAAGTCAGGGCTGCCTGCTAGAGAAACTGTAATCGGTGTATGTACAAGAGTTAAGGGAGCTTTAATGGCACTGCTGAAACCATAACGTAATATCCAGGTTGAAATCGCTCCATCTTCATCTCATTAGGAGTACAATTTTCCTTTATGTGTGAGCCTTAAATGTCAAATTGAGGAAGTGGGGGGAACATAAACAAAAGGCTGTGGGCATATTCTATTGTTTATTTAGAGGAACTGTAGAAGCTGCAGAAGGCTGTGGGAAGATGCTCCAAGCAAAATGAGGGGATAAAGGCTTCCAAAAACTTCCCACTTGTATTAAGAGCTTCTTTATCTGTGCTGGAAGAAAGAAGCTCCCAGGAAGATTGTCTGTCATTACCACATTCTTCTTTAAAAAAACCCACAAAAAAAAACAACCCAAAAAAAAGAACTTGTGAATAACTGCTGTGCTTATGTGATCCATTCAGAATGTGCGTATATCTCAGTGAGCAGTACGTAGGGAGCTTGTCTACTAGAAGCACAATTGCTTTAGTAGCAGGTAGTTCAGAACAGGTATTGGCACAATATGACTTTTGAAACGTGCTGAGCTGGAAGCTGCAGCAGATGTGCCTCCAGTTAGCAGTACAAGTGCTGCTTCATTGTAAGCTGTCTCACATGTAGTCACAGCTCATGTATAAGATGTTTTTCCGCACTGAAAAGTGGCAATGCAAATATACTTGCAGGTTCTCAGTGGCAGACGGGATCTGTGCTGTGTGTTAGGGCTTTGAATTTCTAGAGCTCAATTCCTTTAGTGCTGAGACGATGTCCTAAAAATGGAAATGAGAGCTAAAAAGTTGATGGGTGCTGTGTATGGAGAGCATGAAGGTGCTGAAAGCAGTTACTGTTTGCTTTTTACTTTCTTCCATGTGCTGCAGGATGCAGGTTGCTGACTAGATACTAGTCGCCCCAGAATCTGTTCTGTTTTCATTCTTTCTGTCTTTTGTCACTACTTTCTGACACTTGTCTTTGGAGGGGTGAAAGGGTCTGTTTGGGTGCTGGGTAGTGGAAACAGTAAGAAGCAAATGAAGAACACAAGATGCTAGTTTATAAGAAATTTACCATTAAGAGGTGTTTGACTCTTTAAGTCATATCTAAATTTTAAAGCGTGGTTTTCTACTGCCACTCAAACATTTTTAAGTGTTGTCTCGCCTAAATGTACTTTTGCATCCCTCTTCTTCATGTACTTACACACTTGCTTTTTCCTTTTTCTCTGTCCTAAAATAGAACTGACTGGACAAATGTTGTATAAAAGCTGATGTGAAATTCCAAGGAAAACTGTTTCTCAAGACAGCTTTTTAAATGTCAGTTCCTGGCGGGTTGGTTATCCTATGCAGAATTATTATGGTATCTTGGCACCACAATTGATATGTTTAATAATTTTCATGATGTGTTTGGGTCCCTTTGATGCTTGATTATTACATTTAAAGAAAGATTATAAGGTAGAATACATTTGCTTTTGAACATAAGAAAAATACAACCTTCCCTTTCCAGATGCATTCATTTTACCTCAGTCTAGCATTCACTAAATCTGTGGTTATTTCTTTTTTTCTTTTGAAATGCACTTATTGTTCTATTTCAAGAATGAATCATGTTCCATTGCTACCCCAAAATACAGCATAACAAAAATGGTGAAAAATGATTGCCTGTAATCTATTATTACAGGCAATCCAACCTGCCCAAACAAAATTGCCATTTAATAAGGTGGTTTTTTGAAATGGGTACTGTGAATGCTCCGTGCTAACTGAAATTACCCACACATTCTGTATTAAAAAAAATAAATGTTTCCTTTTAAGTGACCATATTTTACTATATATGACAGAAAAACCAATGGCATATCTCTCCCCTCTCTTTGTCAGCCTTTGCCGTCTCCTTGGGCATTTAGATCACTCTGATGTGAGCCCTGGATAAGATGCTATTTATATTACATATTGTCAAAGGCCGTATCCAAAGGGTAGCTACATTACAGAAGTTGTATTTCAGCAGGAGGAAAACCCTGGTACTACTTAAGCAGAGGACAGTTTTTGTGAATGTCATTGTTTCCATTTTATGACAGAAATAACTAAGGGAGAATGAAAATATGAGAGACTTTTTGGTATTTTTGCAGTGATGTGTGAAGTTCCTTCCATGGGAAATTCATATGGAGACAATTACAAAGTGCCAACTTCCTATTCAGTGCTTACTCCCAGTGCTCAAAACTCTCACGTACCTATTATTGAAGCTGAGCAATTACAGACATTAACAAGTGATTGCAGGATGTTTTGGTAATATTAAACAAGGGAAATGTGAGCCGTCAGCGAGTCTTCTTCTTTGAAGACTACTTTAATCTATTTGGTTATATGGACTTTTGATTTGGGATGGTCCATCTTGAAATCCTCCAAGGTAGTGGAAAGTCACGGAGACCAAGAAGCTGCTAATTGCTCAGTCTTCTGGCTTCAGCTCCAGAGAGAATTACAGAAAGGTGAGGGCTCTCATCTGAAAACATGGTTTTCATAATGCAGACATCAAAAAAGTTTTCAATAATATTTCTTCTTATTCACCCTGCTTAAGTTAGTATCACTGAAGTCTGTCCTTTTTTCAGGATGTCCATTGCACATAGCACAGCCTGGGGACGAAACAGCAGAGAAACCAGAGTTGAATTCCCTCTGAATTTCTGCTGCTCAACTGTACTCTATTGGCAAATCATTTCATAGTTTTGTCCTGAGTTTTTTTTCACCTGTACCCAGAGATGAATATGTGCACCTCCACATCTTGAAACTTAAAAGCGATACTAAAAGTTACTTAGCTGCAAAAATATCAGACCTACAGTCTACTCCAAATGTACACAGTTGTGATACGTTAAAGTTGTTTTGTATGATTTCTGCACCTGACTTTTTTTATTCCCTCAAGGGAAACTAATGCTGAATGCTGACAGAGTGGTTGAACCTATGACTGATGCGTATTTTTCTCTCCTAAAAGCACACAAAAGAAGCGGGAAGACCACAAACTCCTTTGAAAGAAACAACCTTGGAGCCATGGACTCAGCCCCAGGTAGGCTGGAACAACTTTTCTGATAACCCGTTTTCTGTAACGGTGGTTTCTCTAAGTCTTATTCTGGGGCTCTAAAGAAATGCTGCAACAGGTCGCTCTGTGGTTCTTGGCATCGTATACCAAAAAGATTTGATTATCTTGCCTTCAATTTGTGTTCCTTATGTGCTTAAAAATCTCTGTAGAACCTTACAAAACAAAACTGCTTTCTTAAGGCTGTGTTGAACTGTGAGTATCTCCTGGTGTAGAAATGAAGTTTGTGAAAGTTTGTTATTTTGAGGAAGGTTTGAAAGATGGACTTTTTTACATCGTGAGGATTTAACCAAAAATGAATCAATACTTTGTCATGCAAAAAAATGATAAAGAAGTGGGGTTATTAATACGCAATCCTCCTTAACACAAAGTGGGTTTGGATGTTTTGGCCTTGCAGTTGTGTGCTTACTTGAGCAAAGTGGTTATTGCAGATTTCTCACATGCAGGAGTTCAGAGCCATTTTTGCTATTTATTCCTGTGTATCAGTTTACTGTACTGCACATTGAAATATGTGGCTCCAGAGGTGATGAGAGGGAAGGAAAGAGCTGGCTCATAGCGTAGGTGAAACTGAATGTTGCTTCTCCAGTGACAAGGACTGGGGCTGTTCAAGAGAAGGTGCTGGAGTGGGGATGAAGTAGGGTGCTGGGAAGACCAACCTGGAGAATGGGGTTGCTTCTGCAAATTACCAGGGGAAGATTGCTGCTTTAGCAGCTACCGCATCTGTAATTCATACAGCACAGTGCTTCTTCCTGACAGAAACCCCTGCCTCTGCTTTGCAGGCTTCACCTGTTGCTGAAGGCAGCAGTGAATCTGTAGTTGTAATGCCCAAGGTGAGAGCTTCCTGGCAAAGATGGAGAGAACCAGGCAGAGGTAGCAACCCCTGATCTGTAATTACAGTGTGACTGTAGCCTAAGGAGGCTCTGCCTTCTATTTTCAGGCTGTAAGCACTCAGTCCAAACAAATATTTTCCTGCTTTGTGTCTAGTTTTTACAAAGGCCGTATTAAATCCTAGAACTTAGGCTTGTTCTAGAGGCATGTTAACTCCAAAAGCATGAGCCAAACAGTGTAGGAATTTAGAAGTAGAAATGAGAAAAAGCCCCCCATCTCTGTTACAGCTATCTTTGTTCATGCCTGAGTGCATTTATTTTATTAGTTGCAGTGCTGCTGGTGCAGGCTTTCACGGTACAACCCATACAGCTGATTAAAATACAGTAGCTCCTAAACGCTAAATTCTTTCCTGTAGTCATAGACACGTGGTATTTATGTTTGTGCACCTCTACGTATAGAAAGAAGATAATTATCTGTAAATGTGCAGGGCTCCTGTTGTGGGGAAATCCCCCAACTGTCAGTCCTACACAAGATCTTCCCTCCTTCCTAAATGAAAGGCTCCCATGTGCAGTGCGTGCCCTGCCTGCTTCCAGCTACTGCATGGCCAAACCTCCCAGCGCCTCTGCCCAGGCAGCTGCTGATCACCACAGTGGAGGGTACATTGATCTGTGCCTGCAGTCAATAATGTTTATCTGCAGGACCCCAGGAGCTTGCTGCGCTGCGTCGTTACTAATAGACAGTAACTCTTTACGTGCGGGAACAGAACCTGCCGAGGACAGGTGGTTGCTGCCGGTAGTGCTGAGCAGCTGGAGGATGGTTAAAGGAGGGCTACCAGGCTCCTCCCGTTCCCTCGCCTACAGCGGGAGTTGCAGGGCAGGCAGGTGGAGAGCTTTGGTTTGTTGGCACAGGAGAGCCAATTCTGGCTCTCGAGCTGTGCGAGGAGTCGTCGAGGCGGCTCGGGGCTGGGGTTGTCACTTAGGGGAGCCCCGGTGCACGAGCGCGTCAGAGACGAGCTTTCGAAGAGCTGGTTTGTGCGGCTGCTGCCGGGAGCGTCCCCAGGGCACTGTTCTGTTGGACTGTCCCCGTGCTGACGAGAACTGGTGTTCTTCCTGCCCGTGCAGACCACCACCCTGTTACCTGTTCGCTTCTGACAGCTGCGTTTGCCACTGCTTCACTTAGTAACTGCACGGATTAAAACGTGACGTGGTTTTGTCTTTTCTGTTCAGTTTGTGGGGGGGGAAATCCGCCTTTAAGAAAAGATACGTACAAAGAAGCTAACACCAATATGCTTTTTTATTTCATGGAGAGAAGAAATGTAATCAACAAAATCAAAAAACTGCTGGAACCATTATCGTAGCGGAAAATTAAATTAGTTGTTAATTCTTTCATGGATGTAATTCTGGCCCCTGCAAATCCCTCCTTAGATATTTTGTATAAAGTGAGTAAAAATTCATGGCATGGATAAAAGCTTTGTCTATTTTATGAGCAACAGGCAAATGATCCAAATGGTGCTCATAAAGCAAATGGTTCCCAACTCTAAAAGGAGGAGGAATATATTCAAAATCCGCTAGAATGAACCGTGATTAAACCCCACTCCTAGTTACAAGAAGGAGTTATTTACATGGAAGTTTTTTGAGTCATCCCTCGTACCCCCCAAGGGAGAGACTCGCTACTTCTGCCCGCTTAATAATAACAATAAAAAATCATTACATTTTCTTGGGCTACTTACTGCCCGTTCAATGTTGAGAGCTGCTGTGGGATGCGTTCTATCAACAGCGAGTGAAGGAAATAGCTGTGAGCACAGTTTCAGTGTGCAGGGCCAAGCAGTCAATGGAGCAGAAAGCAGCACACATCTGGCCCCTCATACCAGGAGGTGAGAAGCTGGTACCTATTAGCGGTCGGGCAATTTCACACAGAGGTTACAGTCTGGAGGGAACCAGAACCCATGCTTTTTGTGCAGAGGGAGGGAAGATTTTCTGTCGCCTGTACCGTCCTGGCTCTCATTTGCCTTATTTGTTCAAGGTTTCATCTTAGAAGCAGACAGGTAGATGAAAAATTTGAAACTGAACTGTTCAATTAGACAGAAATTGTAGCACTGTCGGGCTCTGTCGGGCTCATTGCTTACTCTGTGGTGGGGTTTTGTTCTTGTTTTTACGGGCTTGGTTTGGGGTTTTTTTTTGGCTGTGTTTTAGTAAGTTCCTAGAGAAATATGACGTTGGCAGCATGGGAATTCTTTTTCATGGCTGTACCTTTTAACTTGCAGGTTTTTGGTATCTTTTTTTCTGTGAACTCAGTGAATGGAAACTGATGTTACTGCCTGGAAAATAAAGTATGAGAAACTCGCTCTGATAAATTCAGGACAAGACCTTTTCAGATAAGGAACATGTGTGGTAGTAGTCGCCCAAATAGGCTTGTCATTGGTTTACAAGCTTTATTTAAATGCTAAATACCATGTATTCCTGTGGTTATGTTTTTTGCTGCTTTGCCTGATTAAACATTTAGCTGATAAACCCCGTCAAGGCTGTTCAGCGCTGCTGCAGTTAAGATTACATATTTATAGCCTATTCTTACGGTCAGTTACAATCAGGACGATTTAAAATCAAAGTAATCTGCGATTGTTTAAATTTTTCAAGTTGCTGACACTGTTTGAGAATCCAAATTTTGTATAGTAATGGCATAAAATAATATTGATCATGATAATTCTGAATCAGAAACAAATGGGTTTATTATTTCAAATTGCTAGAGGGATAAATCTAGAAAGAGAGAATGAAGATTTACCAAAATAAGGAAAAAGAACAACGATTAAAGCTATACAGCTTAAAACTGCAGCAGTGTCAAAAAGTGAGGTTTGCCAGCATGGTAGATAGAGATAGAATAATAGATAGTGACATAAGAGTCACCAAAAAAAGTATTAAATCAGAAATACACTGTAGCTGAAGAATGGGAGGTTTTATTCTATCTGAAATACTGCATAGAAGGGATTCTTTGATGTGTTAAACAGGATGAAATGGGAGAAGGTGATATTATTAGTATAGCTAATTATTGTAGCTTTTTTATTTATTTAGTAATGGTAAGAATGGCAAGTGCTCTCACTCACTTAAGATAATGGCTAAAAAGCCAGGGTAGAGTTGCATTAATTTTCCTTGCCCAAATGTAGCACAATTATTTTAATGAACACATTAATTTATCCCCTTTCCTCATCCTCTTCCTCCTCCACAGTCTGCTTTGTCTCTGGAAACCCAGGTTTATAGCTCACCTCAAAGTTCTCTGTGAGGGTTAATTATCCAAGGACGCAGATTTGTCAGGCTCAGGTAGTGCCCATTCACCAGCACCAGCATGGCTTTATTACCACCCAGTGTAGCACTGGTGCATTGCCACAGCAATGGCCATCACAAGCAGCAGCAATACGGACCAAGTGCAACCGTGTGCCTCTCAAAAGCAGAAGAGGAAAGTTAACTTGTTTCGTCTTTTACATCTATAGTTTTATTTCTTTGTTTGTGTGCAGAGCATGGTTCTTTTCTCTGGGTTTTTTTTTTGTTTTGTTGTTTGGTTTCTTTTTTTTCTTAAGCAGAATTAGTTTTTGTGGAAAGGCAAAAACACTCAGACTGAAATCTAATTACAAATGATAGAGTGTAGTATTTTTCTGCTCAATTTTAAAGAATCACTTTATAATCTTGGAACAGTGGATAACAACATCACTAATCCAATATTTCAACAGTAAATACGTTTGATGATGGGAATTGCTACACTAATCTTATATCCCTCCACAGTATAGTTAAGAAATCCACAGGGGGTTTTACTAATCAGTTTTTGTAAAGTAAATCAAGTCATGTAATTCTTGTTCCCTCTAAATGCCCGGCAACTGCAGGCAGAACCAAGTGCAGTACTTTTTGTTCTTTTCATCAGTTTTGTACCCTAATCTGCAGCCACACTTTCCCCTTCAATATGTAAGAAAGAGAATTCTAGAGAGAAAAGTCTCCAAGCACCCTCCGACAGAGATGGCTCATTAGGTGAGCTGGCAGTTCACCTTCTTCCCCTGGCCTGCTGGGCTAGGAAGGGGTGGAGCAAGTCCACCTCCTGCACAGAGGTAAAGAGTAGCCAGTAATAAATATAATCTCACCACATTTGCTACCACATTTCTAATACATATAATTTAAACTGCCTAGTTTAGACTCCAATTTTACTGACCGGTGGGATATATTGCACTGTGGCTTGTGGCTTTACCTTGGTTTTAAAAAAACCCCATCAAAAATACATATATATTTTTTCTTTTAATTATCAACAGAGTGTTTTACATTAGGAAGAAATATTGACAACCATAGTTAAATATTTGAGGAGAAGCAACTAATTAGAATTCTGTGCATATTTTGCTCCCACAGTTCACAGGAACTGAATTATTTTTCATGAAGTCCTGGTGTGTTTACTCAGCTCACAGCTCCAGCCTGTCGGATTCAAAATCAGTGCAAGTCAGAAAGTGAGGCTTTACTTCTGACTTGGTGTCTTCAGCTTGAACAGAAACCAGTCACCAAAACAGACTTATACAGTCTTATTATACTCTGGTTATATTTAGTGTGTGTGCTCAAAATGCTCCCATTTTATTAGATGCCTTAATAAATTTACGTATGCCTCAAGTATATTTCTTATTTAATGGAACTTCAATTATAATCCTTAGTTCTAACAGAAAAGACTTAGTAAATTAAAAAAAAATAAAACCAATCCAGATCAGAGTCAAAGGTATTGGGATTCTGAATGCAATTAGAATTGCCTGCATAAATACCTGAACTAGTTTTGAACACTCCAACCTTAAACCCTGGTTTTCTGGTTTTTTGTCTCTTAAAATGGAGGCTTCACAAGCTAGAAACCAACTGGAAGCAGAGAGTTCTTTTGGTCTGATTTGAGTACCAGCAGGAATGAAATAGTATTTTATTAAGAAACTTACGAGAAAAACTCACTATTTATTTCCCTTTGAAAATATTTATAGTGGATGTCTTCATAAACATTTAATCTTTCCAGTGGCAACTAGTGCAGTACTGGGCTCCTAAAAGGTATTTTGGGAGGTGTGTGTGTGTATATATATATATATATATACACACACACACACACACACTCACCTGACTTCTCACAGATAGCATCACTACTGCATTTTAGCTCTGTTTCTAGGTTATGATCTGTAAGTTATTCCAAGTATTCTCTACAAATAATGTATCCAGAAATCAGAGTACAGTTCCAGAAGGTAACTTAAATGAAAGGCAATATATTAATTGAAAGATGAGCATTAACCACTTCCTGTCTAGCAATTGTTTTCCCTGATTGTTTCATTTAATATGGAATAAAAGAATAGCAATATGCCATATATAAACCACTATATCAGCATATATTGTGGCTGTATTAGGTCACCGGGAGTATTCAGCTGTAAATTTAAAAAGTTAAGTTTAATGAAGAGGTGTTTGCAAATAAAAAACTTAATTATAATCTAAATAAAGTGGAGCAGTGAAGCAAGGTCACTTAGATAACCTAACCAAGAGAAAGAACTCTGTTTTTATTATTCTAGTAAGATTTTGGTACATTTGACAGGCTTTATATATACATTTATAAGTACGTATTTTTTTCCAAGGTCTAGTTTTGTGATGGTGTATGGGCATTGGAAGTTAGTAGCTGATACAGCTGGAAAGTCACTCAGAGAAAACAAGAACAAAAAGCAGGGTATCAGAGTTTTGAGCACTGACTTTGCTATCGATTTCAGCAGGGGAGACCATTACAAAGGCAGAACAAACTCCCATTTCATTTCAGTTTATCTGTTTTCTAGACCAGATCATGATCCTATGATTAAAAAAAAAGTCTCAGTTTGAGCTAAGCCACAGTTCTCTTATGAGTTAATTAAAATAAATGAGAACTCTACAGACTGTTTCCATACAGTTTGCTCAGTATGTTTTCAGGCATTTAGCGGTACGGAAGCAGAAAGACAGTCACTTTGGGGATCTTGTCTCTGAGGACAGGCACTTGTGTGTTTGCCTCTCTCGGGTTGTTCCACGTACTTTCAAAACCCAAATGTCAAAGCAGCTGAGTGGAAAACTGGGGGATAGTAAAGGTTTCACATCCTTACTACCTTGAAATATTTAAATCTTTCCTAAGTCGTTCAGTGAGACTTTGAAGAGCATCTTTTCCTTTTTCTGTCCACCATGACAATGATGTTGTCTGTCTGATTTCTTTGGCTCATGCTGTTAAATCTTTTCCTTCCTCTTGCTTCTGATGTGTTGGAACTGTTATTACAGACTTAACAGCAGTGTACATGAAGAAAAAATAGTAACAGAAGTGGGGAGCTCAGCTATAGAGCATCACCTGAAAATTCAGACCGGTGTGCATGAAAACAGGTAGCCCCAGAAAGCCTCCTGTCATTGTGCATCATACTGGAGTTACTGGAGGGAGCTGTACTGCTCAGCTCAGGCAGTTGATTTATTCTCCATGGCCATACGCTGAGTTGGAGGAGATGGGGCACTCAGTAGTGAAATATCCAATGCATTGTGTAAAAAGGGCAGGTAGACAGCTACTCCTTCATCGGGCCGATGCGGAAAGCCCTGTCAGTGTCTAAGTAAATCACCATGGACCTGCTTTCAGGAAATGTAGATGAGATCTTCCAGGTGCTTAGTTATCTATGGGGATGCGCAGAACGGCTTCATCCCCACAATATTTCTTCTGCCATAACCCTCGTTTGGCGAGAAAGCAGAGACATCCCCATTATTTAGGAGAAAGCACCAAGTAGAAAAATCATTAAGTTGCATTGGACTGTAACTTACTTGCTCTGAACTGTGCTCAACGTGCATAAATCTTAAAACAGAAAACATAAACAAGACGTGATGCAGCAAGGTGTCCGTTTCCCCATGTCCAGTTCTCTGTCACATGCAGAATCGTTACCTGGAGCGTAAGGCAGGAGCTGTGCACGGGAACAGACCCGTCCTCTTCACTGCTGGAGCTGCCTGATGTATTCGTGCATCTCAGAGTAAGAGGTGAAAAGCTTTTGGAAAGCTTCCTGGTGTTGTGTTTTAAACCTTAAAAAGGATATTGGCTCCAGCATGGAGCTTTGTGTGAGGAGTGAGTGAGGGAAAGCTTTTGGAAGTGTTGGGTTTTCAACTGTCTGGTAGTCTGAGGTTTTTCTTTCCCACACAATGTTTTTAAGAAACTTGTCGCCACTTTTTCTTGCTGGTGGTATTTCTGAGGGTGGCATGTTTGGCTTTTGTTTTTTGTTTTGTTTTGTTGTTTGGTTAGGTTTGGTTTTGTTTGGGTTTTTTACAACATTTAATAAGAACATTATGTCTTGATGAATTAGTGACGCGAATTTTATTTTCCTGGATAACAAACCCAGGCACTGCCAGAAGGTCTTGTCACAGGGAATAACAGACACAGGCACTAGGTGCATCGTGTGAGCTGTTCTCCTGGAGATGTCCAGCTCAGTTCATGTTTCTGTATTGCTGAACATTTTAGTATTGATCATGATGGAAGAAGACTGAAACCTAGTGTTAGCTTTTAGGTAAGAGGGACAAATTATTCACAAATGCTGTTAGGCTCCCAGTGCACACTGACCAAACCAGAGTTCATATATCTTCAATGTTGAAAGTATTTTTTGGACTGAATTTACTTAACTGAAATGATGTATTTCACCAGTCCGTTAAGTTATATGGTTATTGCTGTGTATCCGTAGTGGGGATGCTGGCTCTGGGTTGCTGTTGCCAGGTCACTTACCCTCTCAGTCAG
The DNA here is from genome assembly GCA_025331215.1 of Actenoides lindsayi. Classification (NCBI taxonomy): domain Eukaryota; kingdom Metazoa; phylum Chordata; class Aves; order Coraciiformes; family Alcedinidae; genus Actenoides; species Actenoides lindsayi. The sequence goes on from WTSP01011489.1 coordinate 217,158, forward strand.
CTTCTCAACTATGAAATCAGTTGTTTTTCTTGAAGGATATTTTACGGTCTGATTAATTTTTTTGGCTGCAAGTTATTGCATATAAAGCAGATACGCTCCAACTTGGTGCCCCAATGGCTGTACGGTAATGGATGTTGTGTATCCATTCAAAGCCCAAATGAGATTAACACCACTGTTCTCTCCATCTGCCTTTGAGAAAGAATCCAATAAATAATGAGGCATATAGGGGAAGATTATCGCATTCTATTCAGCATTTAGAGTCATGGTATACAAGGTTGGAAGGGACCTCAAGGATCAGCTGGTTTGTTCTTTCATTTACAGTGTGTGTGTGTTAATTATTGCAAGGACAGGTTCCCACTCGGAGTGGACGGGTGCTGCTGGGCTGCTGAGAGCACCTGGGCTGAGCTCTCTTAACCCAGAGCAGTGCCAGCCTAGAAGAGGGACACTGCTCACTCCTGGGGCTGTGCCTTAAGGGCTCGCTGGCAAACAAGGCTGCAGGGTGCTGTTAAGATTTTGTTGGTTATCTTCATCGAAAAGGGATTGCAAAATAGGGAGGGGGTGGAAAGAAAAAAGGCATTCTGGAGGGTTCCGCCTGTCCTGATAGCTTTTGACTGAAGATTCTGATGCTGAGCTGGGAGTGTTGAAGTCCAGCTTGGCCACATGGCTGCCGTGCATGTGTCCTCTGATCTGCATCCAAGTGTCTGTGCAATGTGTAGGGAAGCAAGTGTGTCCTCTCATAATTAGTACAACAAATAAGACCTTCATCCACATCTCTTCCTTCTGTGTCGCCTGTTCTCCCATCTCATATTCCTGCAAAGCAGCAGCAGTTACTGACTCTGAAGCCATATGATTCCAAGCCATTTCTGTCCATCTGACTGAGCCTGCCTCTGTTGTCTTCCAGCAGCCCAAGTTTTTGTAACCGTTGGAGACAAATGTCAGGGGCTCTCTAAAAGATGGTGCCCTGGAATCAGTTGCCACTGAAATGGTGTATCCAGCCTACAGTTTTCCTGCTTGTAACTGAAGGGCAGAGATGAACAACATAATGCATGTGCTAACGTGAACATGCTTAAAATAGGTTTGTAGAATACAATATTTGTCTTCTCTGAGAACTGAAAATACTTTTGTTTAGCAGCTAAGTCTGCTCTGATGATGGAAGACAGTTTTTTGGTATATGTCATTCTTCCCGTGCATGATCTTGTTCATTTGGAAGGTTCCTACAACATTGTTCCATGCTGTTATGAATACACGTTTTACAAACTGTTTCTAATTCATTTGTTTATTAAGTTAAATAAGGGAAAAAGCCATTAGAGGAGAAGGTCAGGTTCCAGGTAGTAGGTGTGGGTGCTGCAAACCCAGACTATAGCATGGAAAATGATGACCAAAACTTTACATTTTGACTTTGTTTTGAAATGCCTCTATGCTTTCCCAAGGATAATAAAAATACTTGTTGTGCATTACGCTGTTTTTTCTAAATTTAATAGATATTAGAATCAGCTCAGACACAGAAAGGAGTTAATGTTCCAAACACTGTGACAATGGTTAGTGTTTGTAGGAGAATTCATCATCCCTGAAAAGATGTATATTCTGTTGCTTTGTTTTAAAATCCATAAATTTTCACCAGTAGCAGAGTACTTTGTAATGTGATGAATTTCCCTATATGGCTGCAGTATGGATGGTGTAAACCATGCACCGAGGGAGAAATCGCACTTTTTGTTTTCCTTGTCATGCCCTCCCTTTGTGCTTCTCTTCTCCCTTGGGATTTTATTCTGAATGCCTCTTCAGTCTTGGGCAAAGAATCATGTTAAATAGTCAAGTTGCCACCACTCGTGAAAGCTTCCTCGCCCGAGGTGCCTGCAGTCAGTTATCGCATGGTCAAGATTATCTCTAGGTACTCATTTTTACAGTTCGAGGTGTTTCAGGGCAGTATCTTCCTAATCTGATGTACTAATAATTCCCTATATATTGACAATATGGGAACAAAATGGGTTATTTATCTGGTAATATTCTATTCTTATATTTTTACTCTCCAAATTGCAGTAGTTCTTGGATCCGTGGGGTGCAGATAACATGATAAAATACCATCTTCTTTATTCTGCATGGTTAATACAGAATTTTTGCTAGAGGATCTTCAACAGCTTCCCAGATATTTCTGTGCAAACCATGAACTATGAGCACCCCATCCCAGGTTTTACTGGGGAAGAAACTCAAGTTGAGCCTGTAGCAGCACTGACGAGGTAGAGAGGGAAATACAAGGAACATGCTGTCTGCCCTTCAGCTGGGATGTACATCTTACACTTCTGTTGGTTTGTGATGGCTTTTCATCTGGATAATAGCCAGTACTGATGGATCAACATGCAGTACAGAATGCTTTTAAAATGGATTCAGCCTTTTATATGCTCTGCTATCTCTCGCTTCACAGATATGTCTTTGCCTAGCTGGCTTTCCACAGCCCAAGAGTCATTTTAGCAGGTATGGCAGTGATGGGCCATGCCTGTGATCAGTGTGAGCACACTGCCAGAATGGCACAGAGTAAACCTGGTAGTCCTTTCATTTGCTAACTTTATACAAGTAAGTTGGCGTATGGAAGTAGTACTTACGGGTTTGTATCCCATCATTCTGTGGAAAAAAATCCTGTGGTCTAAAACTGGTGGCTTGGAGGTTTTTTTGAGATTGCTGTTACTTAAGGCCTTTAGAAAGTTTTATGGTGGTTTTTGTTGATATTTTTTCATTTTCTGCAAGGAAATGCCTTACCTGGAATCAAGAGTGATTGTTGTTTGTCCATTCTCATTTCTTTCATTGGCTTTTCCTTGCTCTTTTGCTTTTCTACTTAGAAACACCTGGTCTTTACAGTGATCCTCTGTCATGTGCACGTTACAATTTTCTCCTTCCAGAATTTGTTTTTTACCATTAAGAATAATTTCTTAAAATCCATAAAACCTTTGCTATCTACAGTGGATTCTTACGATTTGTATCCACCGGTTTTATTTTGCTGTTGAGCAGCCTGCTCGTGGGGTGATGGTACGAGGCAGGCAGATCTCAGCCAGACAAGGCTCCTGGTGCTTTTGAATTCTGATTGTTTTTTTCTCTAACTGCTTTCATATCTATGTCGAATGCACAGATCTTTGTCTGTTTAGGTAAAAGTAATGCTGCTTTATGATCTGTTTCATTCTTTCTGTTTCAGGATTTACAAGTGTTGTGACTCAGAAGCATCTGAGGTTTTTTTAAAGAGAGGCAGTGAGAGGGACGAGCTTGCTTTATTTCTTTTTCAGAACACAACTGAAATGGGAGGCTTCTGGGCTTGGCAGTTTTACAGCAACTTGATAAAATAAAAATAATTGTGCCATCACTATTTTATCTTACTTCTTTCAGATGTGCTTCCTTCAGAATTGCTTCTTTCTTTCATATTTGTAGAACTGTGCTTGGCAGAGTGGCAGGCTGTTCACAGACTCTGCCAAGTTGAGGATTTGGGAGAAAGTAAACAACTCTCTTGGAAACATGGATAGCAAGTATTTCATAGACTCTAAGAAGCAGAGATATGCTGCTGTATTATACAAGAATTCACTAATGGAAAAATGCTGTTCTCTCCTTAGAAGGAATCTCCCTTGCTAGCCATTGTAAAGTAAGCCAGTTGCACTCTGTTTGGGCACCTTCTCTATCAAATTTTTTTATAGTATTTTTCCCAAATGATAAAAAATGGGTTTTGGCCCTCAGAACATAAACGGGTATTTATAAGGAATTAATCCACATGGTTAGAACTACCTAGAGAGAGCTGATAGAAGGAGCTGGGAAATGCCTGTGAGAGCTGCGAATGGGCAGTTCGTGAAGAAGTCTTTTCCTACATATGAAATGGTTGGTCCTCACGTACTTCTCAAACATTAGTTTACTTGCTAGTGATGTTTCTTCCATGGGCTACAAATCCATTAATGATACTTCACAACAGAGTACTCTAACCCTGGAAGACTTTAGTTTTTGTAAGCAGTTAAATTCAGCTGCTTCTCAAGTAATTTGTGTATTGCTCTTGCCCGCACCAAACTACCAAAGAGCCATGGGATGAAAGAGACAGTTCCTAAGTATCTTCCTAAAGAGGAGGTGGGGCTTCACTTTTAAGAAATATCTTGAAAACATTGCCTAGTGCAGTTTTTCAGAAGCAGAAAGATTGCTGTTAGGTTTCACACACACGCACACAAAACCCCGTTCTGCGCTGTTCCTGTACTGGCTTTAATTCTCTCTTCTGAATTTCCACCCTCAGGGATAGATGAAGCTCAGAATAGACCCCAGAATTATTACTTTATTTAGTTTCTTTCCGCTGTCTTTCTGTCTTTCTTATTTTTTTGCAGTCAGCCCCCTAGCTTTGTGAAGCCCTGTGACATCTGTATCACTTTAAGGGGTTGCAGACAACTCATGCTGTATATTTTGCAGAATTACTTCACCCCTGGTTGCAGCACACTTTAGGTCTTCAGGGATAAGTTTTACCTATAGCTGTGCTTCACTGAAAGAACTTCACAGAAGTTCCTCTCAGTAACTTTTTTTTTTTTTTCCTTTTTTTTGGATATTGCTTTGCCTTAGAAACCTAGGAATGTGATTGATACCATCCATGTAAAATAGCGTATATCAATTGCTCTAAGATATCAGAGGTATCTGAGGGTATAGCTTAAATTGTTGGAGAGTATAACAGCTACCTTTTTGGATAGGAAAATTCCCATTCCACTTTAGCAGTGTTTCGAGAGATTATATTTTAAAATCAGGTGAGCATAGGAATGTTTTAAATCTGTTTTATTAACTACCACAACTGTTATCCTGATGCTTATTCAATGATCTTCATCCTCCAAAGAAACTAAACTCCCTTAGAAGGCAAGGGTGGCAGTCGTGATGATAAGGAGAGAGATGCAGAATGAAGAAGAGGTACCAAACATTTCATGTGATATTGTAAACAGACACAATGTAAATGTGTGTTGGTATGTGGGAACATACAAAACAACCTATGTAGCAGAGGACCAAACAAACGTAGCTGCAGAAAATAAATGCTTGTGAATAAGATTGTTTAGCTATGATAGATGCATTGTCAACCTGCTGCAGCTAAGAGCTAAATACAGGAGCTGGAGAGAAAAAAAAAAATCCGATTGAACAAAATCAATCACTGGGGTGTAGGCTATTAAATGTTGACAAGTGGTAAAGGCTGGTTATACTGCTCTAAAACTTTGGGGGATAGCAAAGCACCTTTGAGTAAACTTACACTCTTTAAATCAAAAATGAAAGTTCGTTGTTTTCTTTCATGGCATTATATGTCAGGGGCCAGTATTCTCAAAGACTGTTACTCAGTGTGAAATTACTGTTTTACTTGGTTCTTTATATTTTGACCTTGAGATCTTGATCATTACAGTCTATCCACTTGACAGAACTGCAGAGTTCAGAAAGAGTTTAGATTCTGTAACAGTAAAATTTTTATTTATTTTTTTTCTTTTTAGCTAAATAATGAGCAATACTGGTTATGCAAAGTGGAAGTCAGGTAACTAACTGTGATTCATTTCATTCTATAGGGATCATTGTGCAGAAAGTTCACGCAGCTCCTTCATTTGTTTTTTGGTATTTTCTTTTTTCTACAGCTAAAGAATTCACCACACAATTGCATGAAAATATAAACTGAAGTCTTAAGGAGACAATATTTCAGACTTTTTAGAATTGCTTTCTTAAAATAACAAAACTTCCATTGATTTCTACTTCCCCGATCTGTTTTAGACTATAAGGTTTAAATTGTTTAAATTTATATAGAAAAGAGGGAGAACAGACAGGGCGTTTTAACAGCGTGGAGATGCAGGGCTTCAATTGCGTGTTTCCTTATGCATTGAACTGCCTGTGTTACTTGACAGTTCTGCCACTTTCTGAGGGCTGAGGACTAATGATCAGCACTCACTGGAAGAATGAAAGGGAGCTGGTAACCAAATTTCACTGTGACAGCCTCCTCTCAATGCCTAGGAAAAGCACTTCTTTTTATGCCGTTCAATGCTAGAATAAACTGAGGGGTGCTAAGTGATGAGCAAGATTCATAACTTAAAGGTTGCACTTTATAGATCTACAAGGAAGAAACAGTCAAACAACAAAAAAACCCAACATGTCTACTTCTACTGTTGGTGAATTTTTCAAAAAGATGATTTAATCTCTCCTGTAATTTGTGTCCCCTTGCTGGTTTTCCTCTGAGCTGCAGTGTTGGGGTATCATGACACATCCAGTATCCGAGCTTTTGACACACGTGCATTTGTGGCTGCACTGCCCTGAACATGACCGCAGGGCTGGGATCCAGAAGGGAAACTGCCTTTGGCCACTTCTAAGCCTGCTCTGACCTTTTGGTCAGCTTTTGTGGGATGAGGACAGGTGGGTGTAAAAAGTACTTGCTTAAATCATTACTTTAGTATTCTGAACGTTCTGCTGTTGAGGTGCTCGCCTTGAGTTAGCAACAGTTTCCTAACACAAAGAAAAAATTGCCTCTGAATAAAAGCATACTGGAAACGATCAATCTTCTGTAGCTGCAGTAAGCTATTTGAACAGAAAGCAAAAAGTAATATTGTATGTTATATGGCCTATTACTGACTTCTGGGCATTACTACAGAGCAGTCAAGGCTTCTCTGTGCGGTGGAAGGAAATAAATGTATAACTGTTAATTGCGCCTAGACAAAATAAATTTTATGGTGTGTTTCCTATAGGTAACATCGTATGGCTGTGGAAGATTTTATGGGGAAATTAAGGCCAGCCAAATTGGCCAGGCAGGCCAATTAAGAAACAACACTGCTGCTGTGCATGTGGTAGTTTTCCTTAGAAACAAGAAATACTCTGTGGTGACCTTACCTGCCACAGTGGGCTGTGAGGTAGAAGGAATTTTTTAAATGCTAGTTGAGTTTTTAAGGATTTTCAAGTTTAATTGTAGATGCGGGTGAAGTTAGCAAGGAGGTGCAGAAACACAGGTATCTCTTTCCTCTGTCACCTACAGGAGCAGTAACAGCCTATTTGATGTCATCCCTACAGAAGACGTGTGAGAATGGAATAACGTGTATAGATCCACAATGTTTTTGTCTAAAGAGAGCTTTAAATGCTCCCACAGCAAATATGTAGGTTCCTACCTCTTTTGAAGGTGGGTGACAACATCCTCAGTAGCATAAGAAAGATCAAGTCAGGATAATGACAAGTTGGTTTTGACAGGAAAAGAAAACAAAATTGAGAAACATACAGTGTTAAAATGTCATCTTTAGTATGTTGGTAAAGCTGTAGCTTAAAAGGCAACTTCAAAGTGTTGTGAGGGAAGAGTAGCCAGCTGAGAGGGTGCCCGAGAGAGTACCTTGTGGCATGAGTATATCTCTTGGGGATCCAGATATCCTTTCCTGAACATGTTAGTAGTATCATAGGAGTATCATAGTATCTGTCAGATTGGAAAAGACCCTTGGGATCATCAAGTCCAACCATTAACCCTACTCTACCAAGTTCAACCCTAAACCATGTCCCTCGAAACCACATCTAAATGACCCTTAAACACATCCAGGGATGGTGACTCAACCACCTCCCTGGGCAGCTTATTCCATGGTCTGACTACTCTTTCTGTCAAAAATATTTCCCTGATGTCCAGTCTTAAACCTCCCCTATTGCAGCTTAGTGTGTGTTACCCAGAAATATTTGGGATCCCTGTCTGTTGAGTGAAACCCAAGATAATTTATGAGACTACGTAGAAATTCTTTGTTTTAAAGATTTTCACTGGATTTTGTATTTGCTTGAATTCTTCTGTGAGTTGCCTTGTTGATGAAATTTTGTTTTCTTATACTAATCTTTGTTCAAGAAACCCACATTGTTTTTTTCTCTTATAATGAGTTTGGATATGCAAAAGAGTAAGGAGACTCAAACATTCCTGAAAGGCAGACACGTTCCTCCAAAATTTTTAGCCTATGTTCTTTTAAATTAAGGGACGTGTGAAAGTTGAAGGGCTTGTTTTACTGGTGAAATCTTTAAAATAGATCCTTGATGTTATGCATGAGATAAATCATGGCAGTGGTTGTTTTGACACTCAGGAGTGTAGTTATATTATGCACTGTTTTCCCAAGAGATCTTAAAATTTAACAAGCAGAGGCCAGTGTGAGTGATGAAATGAGGCAGCAGTAGAGCCATTTCAATTATATTTTTATTATACAGCCATTCTTCCTAGAGCACTCGGTACTTTTTGTAATGCTTACTAGAGTATGAAGTGCTTCGTGTGAAGAAAAGGTATCTCCAATTTTATGACTAAGTGGGCAGCGTGATTTCAATGTGCTTTGACAGCAGTGCTGGAGTTGTAGCAGCATGAGAAACAGGAGAGCACAGGATCAAAAGAGTGCTCTGCTTAACTTCAGTGGCTGAGACCCTCCCTGGAGAATGATGAGATTTGATAATTCACCAGTATTGTTAGGAACAGAGGTATTTGCAGGCAGTTTAGGTTTCTCTGTTTTGTTTTGAAGATGATCTACTGTTTCAAGTCTATGGTTACCAGTGGTTACCTTCTTTTTTAATTATTTTTTTTTCCTCCCCCATAGGGCAGTACAAGAGCTTTAATATTAATTGTGCTCCTTATTATCTTTTTTTTTGCTGCTTATCTCATAGTTATCTGCTTGTACTGTGATTTATTCCTGAATGTTTATTTCTAATATAGGCTATCATCTAGAAAGGCTATTAAATATTTTGAAGTGTTAATAATGTAACTCATACATTTTATTATGAATATGAGTAAATTCCCTTTTTGTGAAAACAAAGTAACAAGCCTGTTATACAAATTTCATGTATAAATACGTAGTTAAAGATCCGAAAATTTAAACTATCTTTCTCATTTGGTGCATTTTAAGAAGCAATTTGAAGTTAACGTGAGGGATTATAGTAAAATAACTTTCCCTTTAATACTGCAATAACATCGCCAGGCACTGGAACTCCTCTCGGGTTGCACAGAACTTGAAACAGCTTTTTGTTTCTATAGTAAATTTATGACGTGACCTCTACTTGCTTTGGGCTATGTACCTGTCTGTGTTATTTCACGTGCCCCTCGAACCCTCAGCATGGCCAAACGGCCTCCACTAAACGCGTGACCAATGGAGGTGGCACCCAAAGAGGGGGGTTCACCGGGCACGTTTCGGACGGTGCTTCAGGGGGACAGGAATCAGGGCTGCTGCTTTGGTGATCGAACTGCTGCACATATTCTGGTCAGGCTGCGGCTGATAGTGGTTATTAAATTCCCATCAGAATATACTAACTTTCATTCTAATACGGCGTTATTAGAAATCTCCCTCAATGTCTAAGGTAATTGTTAATTTAGACCACTTGTGTCTTTCTGAGATTAGTGAGAAGGGAATCTATTTTTTTCTCCCTTTACGAGCAGGCCTGTTAAATCCTTTAGCTGAATGGATAACGATTACAAGTCTCAACTGACAAGCTACAATTTTTTCAATTCCTGAAAGGTCGTTTATAATAACAGAAATGACTAGCACAGCACACCTACAATATCTGTGTTGAGAGGGAGCTCTGATTAGAATTTCAGCTGGTACCAAGGGATGTGCATTTTGTATGCAGAGGGAGACTTGTTAGACTGCTATTCATGTCCACGGCTACTCTGGCCAGCAGCAAATATTCGCACTCCTTTCTTATAAAAAAAAATAATAAAATAAATGTGGTGGTATAAATGCAAACTGCCTCCACTGATGGAATATTATTAAATTCTTCTGATTAGAAACATGTGCAACATTTCCCGTTACAGAAAAGTATTGTCAGCCTGTAATGCTGCAGCACAGTGTGAGCATCTGAGGGAAAGAGGGAAAATTCAATTTTAGAAAATGCAAAAGGAAAAAGATTTTCTTAATTTTTTTTTTTTTTTTCCTGCGGTTTGCTATTTGTGCTCCGAAAAAAGTGAAAAAGGATGACGTTTTCTAGTGTGTGAGAACAGAGCTGTATCTATTTGCCAGTCTTGTAGAGTTATTTTTGGTTCTCCTTCTTTATTTTGTTTGTCTTAATTAGCACTTGTTGACAAAAGTCTTAAATATACTGGAATGGGTGTGGAGTTCAGTGTAGTTTGAATAGTTCTGGTATATTTATAGCACTCTAAAATTCAGGAGATTTGTGAATGCTACCACCAGATACAGGGATGTAAAGTTTCTACAGGTCTCCTCAGATCTGACTGAAGTTCCTACGATTACATTGTGACATTCCTTCTGTTGCACCTTTGAACCCCAAACCCAAGAGTCTACTGGGCAAGCCCTGCAAACCTGGGTGTTGATCCAAGAGTGACAACTCCTTTTTTTTTTTTTTTTGTCAGTACCTACATAGACTTCAATGTCTATTGGTAAATCTTATTTTCCTTTGTGTAATTTCTGTGATCCAAAGTTAGCTACTTATTACACACCTTTTTTTTTATCTTGGCTTCCGAGCTTTAAAAGGAGGATTTTGGTGGACAAAATGAAGTGAATATCTTGATCCAAAGAAGTTCCATCAAAACTGCTTCTCAGCAGTTTAGCCAGCCATTCTGATCAGTTGTGGACAGATGACATACTTCTGTTTCATCTTACTTTTTTTAATCCTTCCCACATAATAGACCACTGCACTATAAAGGATGTTCCATCTTGACAATATGCATGCATATTTTCCAAGAATAAATTAGGACATTTCCCAATGCTCCAGCACATCACTGTTTAATATAGGCCAATAGATCAAAGACAACTACTGTAGTTTTCCTCCTGGGTGTGTTAAAGCCAGTAGAAATGTGACCCTTTATAATATGTGCTGTATTATTTAGAAAGCCACTGTTTCCCTAGAGTGAATCTATTCAAGAAGTTATTGAATTTGGGCTGCTTTTTAAGTACATCTTTCTATGGTATGTCCAAATACGTATCTAGTTAGCTAGCTAGCTTATTTTATGTAACTACCTGGTTACCTGCACTTACCTACCACACACACCTACCACACTGTGTTACATTTGGACTACGAACCAGCAGCCACAAATAATTCATCCAACTAGTAGCTTCTCATGTTGGGCATAGAGCCCTCGACAGGTTAATGATTCAGACAATTAAAATTTTCTAAGGAATCCAGAGAGTAATATTTTTATATTATTTATATTTAATATATTTTTTTATGTATGTGATTAAACCATGCAAAGAAATTCTTGTTTCAGAAGAGTAAATTGTATTTTGTGATCATATCTGTAAAATAGCTCTGCTATCCTAGTGAACAAAATCGGTGTGATTTCCCTCACAATACAAAATAACAAATATTGCTAAAGGCATGTGTACACAAGAGGAACAAGGATTGCTGTGTATGCTTGGGAGAAGTTTGATTGGAATAGGTACAACGGTCTTTGAGAGAGTCTTGTGTAATATATTCATTAAACACCAGCAGTTACTTTCCCAAAGTACAAAAACTTGTGAGCTTTACTGAAGAGAAATTCATTAAAAAGCTGCATTGTTAGACTAAACATTAACACAATAAATGTCTTCTCACCATTAGAAATGAGTTATCAGAACCTTAATATGGCTTTAAAATATTTCCTAGCATTTAGGTGATGCTGTTTTACTTTATTGTGAAATATGATTAAACCACAGCTGGGGTGGGGGAAGAGCAGAATATTTTACTCTGCTATGGAAATCAGAAAGAAAACAAAATGAATAAATAAATGCTTCTTGGGTTTTAACAGTATTCCAGGTTTAGAAAGTCAAAAGCTTTCTGTATCTGGTTCTCAGATTAAGAAATTATGGAAAGGCAACTTTGTTGTAATTTACAGTAGGAGAAATCTGGAATAGCCATAATCCTCTGCCAGATTTGTAATCCAATTTATAGCTATGTCTGTTAGCTTCCAGATAGAAACTAGAAATAGTAGTAAACAATTTCTTAATAAGATTTCATAATAGTATTTACTGCTGTATAGGAAATAAATAGGGTGACGTGATTGATAATATTGCTTATTTCTGTAAACTTCTTCAATGTTCTTGTTTTCATGCCCATCCATGGAACTATGAGTTGCTTGGTGTCCATGTTGCTGGATGTCACACCAGCTGCCATGGTTGATGTTCAGCCTTCAGCTTGTGCATTAACTGACCCAACCATCTGATTGAGCAGTGCAATACAACTCCACGGCGCTTTGTTCCTCCTCTGTCACACACTGTAGTTATTTATTATCCTCTCTTACACAGTTTGGTACACTTTGGCACATGTTCGGATGAATTGCATCAAAGATCATGGAATCATAGAATGGAATCGTAGGCTGGAAGGGACCTCCAAAGGTCATCTAGTCCAGCCCCCCTGCAGTGAGCAGGCATAGCCTCAACCAGACCAGGCTGCTCAGAGCCTTGTCCAACCTCACCTTGAATATATCCAGGGATGGGGTCTCAACCACCTCCCTGGGTAGCCTATTCCACTGTTCTACTACCCTCAATGTAAAGAACTTCTTCCTGATATCCAATCTAAATCTACTCTTCTCTAATTTAAACCCATTACCCCTCATCCTTTCACTACGGGCCCTCGTAAACAGCCCCTCTCCAGCCTTCCTGTAGCTCCCTTCAGGTACTGGAAGGTTGCTAGTACGTCTCTCTGGAGCCTTCTCTTCTCCAGGCTGAACAACCCCAGCTCCTTTAGCCTGTCCTCGTAGGAGAGGTGCTCCAGCCCTCTGACCATCTTTGTGGCCTTTCTCTGGACCTGCTCCATCAGGTCCATGTCCCTCCTGTACTCAGGGCTCCAGAACTGGACACAGCACTCCAGGTGCGGTCTCACCAGAGTAGAGTAGAGGGGCAGAATCATCTCCCTTGATCTGCTTGCCACACTTCTCTTGATGCAGCCCAGGATGTAATTGGCCTGGGCTGCAAGCGCTCACTGTTGGCTCATGTCCAGCTTCTCATCTACCAAGATCAGTTAGGTGTTTTCCCCAGGAGACTGAGATTTGGCATTATGGGAATTAACATTGCTGTCTCCACCCACCTCCTGTTTTGAAACTAGCAGGATGTAAGTTGAGCAATGTTTGCTTAAATAGGCACTGAAAAAAAAGCCCCTGCAATCAGTTTCAGACGTACCCAAAAATGGCTGATCACAGAAATGATTTCTTTCTGTCGGTAAACACGGTAAAGTGGTTGTGCGCTTTGGATGTTAATGCAGAGAGGGCATGCGTGGCACATTTGCTGTTTCTGACTTGCCTAGGCATGGTCTTGCAAGTGATTTGTTATTTAATGAAATCTCAAGTAGCTGAGGTAAAGCATCAAGTTCAGTATAAACAAATAATTTATTTTATAAACAAATGAGATCTAAATTACAGTGATTTTTCACCTGATACAGATCAGTGCAAAGTAAGTAGTCATTTACATTACACCATGTAGCTGCAAGTGTACACAAACATGTTGCACTGCTGAAGAGCAGAGCACGGTGGGGAAGGGTGAAGTCCTGTCCCTTTGCTCATTTTCGGCTTGATGGTGCAGACAGGTCTGTGGGAGCCAAGGAAACCAACCTACCTTCCTTCCTTCCTTCCTTCCTTCCTTCCTTCCTTCCTTCCTTCCTTCCCTCCTTTCGTTCTTCCTTTCCTCCC